>JASDQU010102691.1:68908-116606 GCA_032191745.1 Picea mariana
TTAAATAACAATAAAGTGTGATGAAGATAACTGTGAAGTACGCCAATATACTTCATTAAAGTTTCATAGGAATCTAAAGGAATGTTTAGTGCAAGTGCTTTCTTCCTAAATTCCTCTGTGAAACTTTGTACTGTTTGACCTTTACTTTGTCTTAAAGTTTTCCATTCCATCATTGCTTTATGTAAATAACCCAATGGATAAAATTGCTTCCTTATTTTTTATTTAAATTTTGACCATGAGGAAAGAGGATTACCACACTTAGTTATGTCTTGAAGCTTTCTCTCCCACCATATGAGAGCAGTGCCTTCCAACATAAGAGAGGCTAATTTCATTTCACTTCCTCTTCATCAATCTATTGTACACGGAAATATACTTCAACATGTTGGATCCAATTATCTAGCTTTTCAAGATTAGCATCTCCATTAAACATAGGTAAAGAAAATTTCACATCAAGATTTAATATGGTTTCTTAAAAGAGGCTTTATGATTAGCATTAGAATGATGAGAATGATGAGAAAGATCAGAGGAAGAAGAGCTAGAACTTGATGGTGGAGATGGAGGCTCAGGAGGGTCTCCTCCATCCCCTTGGTTCACTGAAGCATTTTCATCTGCTTGTGATTCATTTTTCTTCCCTTTCTTTTTCATCCTCTTCTTGTAGTCTCTATACATTCGCTCGACCATATCTGAAATGCGATAGAAGACCATATGGAATTTTTTCTCATGTTCATCACGCTTGTCCTCTTCATCCATTTTCTTCCTTCGAGATGCACGACCGATCTCTGGGTTGAAATTTTTAAGTGTTCCTTCACCCTGCTTATGCTTGGCCCTCGTAATCATTCACACTCAAAAATTAAAGTCAAAGATGACTGCTCTGATACCAACATGATCTGGGATCTTTTCATTATTACGACTTATTAAAGAATTGTATTAAATGAACATAAATTAAAGTGCACCATAAAGAAGGAAAGCTCAATAAGAAGGATACATAAGCATCAATTTGAACACAAAACTTGATAAAGGAGTTCGTCCTTGGGTGAACTACGTCTCCGAGTCCTGCTCTCAAATGGGTAGGCCTTTTTATTAACCCAACAATGTTTTTGGCAAAATACATAAGCATACCTCATTCCGGAAATAAGCTGCAGAAGCTTTGCTCAGATCATAAAACAGACAACACCATTGAATTCGTGGCGTCGAATTACCTAGAAATGACTGTCTCCATGCCTTAATCAGACACTGACACTCCCAGGCCCATCAAAAATCTCATCTCAATTTCTAACCTGCAACCTGCAATAAATGACTGTACTCTGCATCGATTTCCATGCCTAGTACGGATTGGACGCACCTCCCCCCTCAGCAGTGGAAAAAAATGAGTTTAAGTAATTTTTTGTTGGCGGATGTACCAACGTATGTCCGGTAGTCTAGTTGGTAAATTTGGAAATTGTTAAGGCAGAGGGTCCTAGGAGGTCCTAGGTTTGAATCTCTCCCGACCCGTTTTAGTGTTTGGTTGCGATTTGAAAATTTTGGCAAGGTCCGTCGGACTTGCCACTGGAATTGGTGTCGGCCAGTCGGTACCCGTCTCCAACTATACCACCCACATACATATATATATATAAGACATGAAAATCCGGCCGTCGAATCTGGTGCTAGCCAGTCCAACGGCTGGTCAATCTTTTTTTTACTGTTTGGATCCCAACCCTTATTGGGAAAATTGTGGGTGTCACATGGCGCCTCCATATTGGTCCACGTGGCACCTTCCTATCAGTTGCCCGATACATAGTCAGCTACCCATATGGCGTTGATGTCACCCTATCGCGTGTCGTGCTGTGATTGAGCCATGTTATGACCCCTAGGTGTTACCACATGGCAAATTTCCATTGACCCACTTGGCGCCCTAAAAACGTCGAATCCACATGACACGTGGCAGCCTATGGGGATGCCACATGGCACGCTGACATCATCCTATCTAGTCAATTACTGATGTCCTGCTAACGCCAACAGTACGGATGATGGTGTATCCCTGGTTGACTTTGACCTGGTCGACCAAACTTTGACTGGCCATAACGTCTTCATCTGGACTCCGTTTGACAAACAATTTACACCGTTGGAAATCTTGCGACAACCTCTTTGTAATGATGCTAATTTTGCTGAGTTTTGAGGACTTTCATTTTTTTCCCTTTTCTATCTGTTGAGGCCATTCTGAGCTTCCCGAGGTACTTCTAAGAATTCTAAGCCATTCCTAGGCCTCCCTGGATCCTTTCGAATCAAATATCTTGATGTACCACCGATTCAATTGGTTTGTCTCTAAGTCCCAACAAAAAATATTATTCAAAGTTTTCTTCCCTTTTTGAAAGTATTGTGAAGATCTTAAATTCGAAGTTTGATATCATTTCGAAGGTATCCAATACCACAAAGATCATAAAGTCCACAATGGATTTCATAGTCAAAACAAGGGGAACTCCTAAACAACCTCTAAGAAATCCCAAAACTCACCACTACGAGACTAGTGGCAAGAGTTGGAGTCCTGAAGGTTGTTGGATTAGTGAGGTTGGTAGGCACAATGGAACACTAAAATCATGAGGAACTTTGGTCAGTGAGGTGAGAAGTATGACATGCATCTCATGTCAAAGAAACATAAACAACCACAAGGTGCAACTTATACATTACATCTCTCCCACATCAACACAACAATTGCATTTCCCTTATATAAGGGAATATGAAGTGTAACCAATTTGAAATTTTGGCGGTCGAGTAATAGATTCTCATTGGTAGTTCAATCTTCTGAAAGAGGAATAAATACAAAAAGGAATAATTGTAGGGGGATTTAGAGGTTTTGGATGCACTTATATTAGGATGAGTAGCAAAGAGATTTTTAGGGAATACTACCAATAAGAGGTTCTAGCAAAGTCAAGATTTGGTAGAAGATATCATGTCACAACAAAGGGGAATTTCTCATTGTAATGTTTGAGTCATTTGCACAATAAAGAAGCTCCTTAGAGCATCTTTATAACATGTTTTCCGTGAGATTTAATAAAGCACTAACTAAGCCATTCCCACATTGGATATCTCTAGGATAAATCTTTATGTCTATTGTATTTGTTAACTTGTGGTACTTAATTTCTTGCTATTCTTAAACACAATAATAATGATATAGAAGCAAAATAACACAAAAGAAAAAATGTAATTAAAATAACACAATTGGGTGCACCTTAGTGAATCCTATTAACCATAGGCTAAGATATTACATGAACTTTCACCAACCCAACAAATTGCTCAATCATTAAAAACAAAATTGTATAAAATCACAATAACTTAAATATATCTACTTAGATTTGAGTAGTAACCACTCTATTGACACAATTAATCTTTTTCATAAATCAAGATAAATACATTTTTATTAAATTGTAATAATTAATTAAATAAGTGCCATGAAATTAATTAACTTACACATGCAATATTAAAAATGTAAAAATCCTATTTATACATTTTCATTTGATATTAATTTAATTAACTTATCTTAAAAACTAAGTTGTGTCATTAATCCCTCAAATTGTTGTTATTGTATTGTCTTAACAATACCACATTTCAAATTGTTAAGAATATCTTATTCAGATGAATAAGATAATGTCCATATCCAAATCCTCTGAATAAGTAAATGGAATATCTTTACACCTAAGCTAATACATAAACTCAATATCTTTTACACCCAAGTTATTAATTACATAAACTCAATATCTTTTACATCCAAGTTATTTATTAATTGATTATAATTTTTTTAAGTAATAATAGAAGCTTTTTCATCCTATGTAATAATTATTTAAATAATATATTTATATAAAAGATATTTAGAAATGTTAAAATTTTTAACCACAAAGTTTTCATTAATCAAGTGAAACTATAATTTTCATTTAAATTTCTATTAAATAAAAATAAACAAAAAAATTATTGAATTTGTCTTTTTTAAATTTGCTCTTTTATTTTTCAATAAAAAAACATTACACCCTCTTTTACTCATATTTTTGGATCTTCTTGAAATAAACTAAAACCTTTAAAGACAAAATTTCATGATTAAAGTTATTATCTTTTAAAGACAAAATTTCATAATTAAAATTATTATAAATGAGATAGATTAAATTTCTAAAAAATATTTTAGAAAAAATATTAAGTTTAACCATTTTTTTCACTTACTTCTATTAACAATCATACCATACAACTAATATCTTAAATTTAAAATATTTTTTCAATGTACCATATAATTCTAATCATAAATTTAAAATATTCTCACATCATACCACTAGGATGATAAATTCATAAATTTAAAATATTGTTGCATTTTCTATTCCAGGTAATAAACTACTTGCAATGAAGGTGGTCAAAGTGGCGGACACCCCCACTCTAAAATTAGAAAGGAGTAGATTTTAAAATAAAAGAAAGGCCAAAAGGGGAAAAATATCTTTGGAAAGCTAAACAAAACTTACGTAATGGTAATGTCTTACACCTAAGGCTAAGAAATAGAGGGTGCACTTGTACTAACTTTGCTATAAAACCTTTGCAGTTATGTCTAAAATATGATATAAATAGCTTGTATATTATTAAGAACATGCCTAAACGTTAATAAATTAGGAAACAAATGCTAATCAATATATAGTTGTTTATGTTTGACCTAGGGATTCCAAACTAGTAGTTGCTTATGTTTGTACCCAGGGATCCGAAACTAGTCCCTTCCACATTAGGGAATGTGGCTCATGACAATCGTTCTACAGATATAGAACATAAAACACCATGCAAGATCATTAAAAATGGTATCTTCAATCACAACACAGAACACGTACTATTGTTACTTTGGAACAAATCGTGGAAACCTAACCTTCCTTTCTCATTGTACATTCTAGTTTTAGTTGAGTTTGGTCCTCCAAATGTAACTACCTTTCTAGTTTTGGTTGAGTTTGGTACTCCAATTATAACGATATGGTACCACAAAGTCAATTCTCCTCTATAACGTACATCCAACTTAGCCTTTGTTTTCAATTTGCCATACCCACTATCTAACCACATGTATGGAGAAATATATCGATATGAATTCAGCCATATGTTTGTTTACATTGAGCCACAAGTGTCCACTATACATACTCCATATTTCACATTCTCCTTATAATTTTATCAAAACTTCACTTCAACATTAATCAAGATTTAAAAAATTAAAAACTTACAACTTTGAACATTGCTTATAAAGCTTTTTTTCTCCTAAGCAACGTATACATTCAACAATTATCAACACATAGGCACAATGCAAATATATATATTATATATAATCAATATATGCATTCGATTGATCTCATATTTGTATCCGATCCATTGTATATTTGTTTTTTATAGGTTGATTTTGGTATAGGTCACAAAATTTATGTACCTTAATGAGAAGTTAATGTAATTTTTTTCTTTGGGTTGAGGTGGTTTGTCTGAATGGTTGGGAGGTAGGTCTCACACTCTCCTCGCCTAAGTTCAAATTTTTGATGATACTTTGGCTCGTGGTGATAAGGCTAGAAGGGTAGATGCCCCCCAAGAGTGGGACTCCCTCACGGGTGTGTCTCTAGACGTCTCAACCCTTGTTAAGTCATAAGTTTCTTGCTAGGCATTGGCTTGCGGGTTGCTGCCACTAGCTTAGGGATTATAGTCACAACCACCAGATTTGAACCTAGACCTCGCCTGGGTAGTCCCGACCAGTTACCGATTCCTCTATTTTAAACAGTTTAATAAATATTATATGAATTTGTATAAAAATATTGATTGGCTATAATAATGATGATGATTGTTAATGTATATTGAAATCAATTTTGTTTTATTTATCTAAATTGGATTCATAAGAAACAATTAAATGATTAATGGCTTAAGTTAACGCAAGATTCTTAGCAAATCAAGAAGTTTGGCTATGGATACAAAGTTTATGGCTAGAGATGTTGATGATAGGGTAGGATATGTTGTTGATAGAGTGAAGGATCCTATGCTAAATCAACCAATGTCCTTGCCTCCACATAATGTTGCACTACCAATGCAAGCATTAAAAATCTAAAGAAAAGAAAGAAAAAGAAGAGAGATGAATCAAAGTAAAAGAACCATGCATTAAATAATTGTTATAAAAATAGGATTGTGGAGCAATAAAATAAAACAACTGCGGAAATAAAACACAGAAGATACACAATACAATAGAAACACAAATATACATTGTATTCTCCTAGTTCTCTCCTCTGGAACCTTCTAAGCACTCCTTGCTCTAGGCTACTGGAAATATTCTCACTCTCACGCAGAGAAATCTTTCTCTATGCTGTGATACCACTTGACGAAATCAAGTGATGCAAGATTTTCTCCCGCTCTGATACCACTTGACGAAATCAAGTGCTAGGATCTGATACCACTTGATGAAAACCGATTTTTGGGGTCTCAGGAATCATTGAATTCGATCCTCGGACCTGTGGGTTCTTTGGACCACACATGCACTGAAACAAGTCCATGGAAGCAAATTAACTCCTCAACCTCCCTCGAGTGCACGCTAAATTTTAATGGAGTACCTTTCAATAATCCTGAGCCATGAATTCCATAGGAACTTCATCATTCCTCATCCATGATCTCATGCTCTCTAAATCCAAAATCCGTAGCTATGAACCCCATCGCTCTCATTTCCAGGTGTTGGATCTAGTCGTTGGCTCCTTTAACACTGGCGGCCTTCAACACTTTAAGCGCCAAGTGCTTTCCCCAACTCACACCCTGAACTAGTAGCTAGAACCGAGGGCTTACATATTAACGGATCAACATCCTTTAGCTAACAACTTCATACACACAACCTTTACCATAGTCCCGATCCGATATATCATAACTCTATGACAGAACTATGATATCAACATTGTCGTCATGTCAGCTTGATTGACACATTGATTATCGCAAACCCAACTCCATGCCATTTTAAGCTTTTGTTTCTGATCTAGTGGTTCATTGGATTACTAACTCTATCAACTCCTAGGCTATCAGGTTCCCAGGACACAGGATCACTCGAACCCAACTCTGCTTCCTATCAATTCTGATTACGTGGCGACCACTGGGCACCCGACCACCGGGGCATCAGGATATCAGGTAACAGGTCTCACTTATCATTTATGTTGAAATACGTCGAGGGTCGGTACTTCGGGGTTTCGATATGATTGTTTGAGTTGTTGATTCTCCACGCAAACAAATGACCACGATTTCTTTCTCCACGATATCACTAGGCAATGGATCATTGTTGATCCTTTTAGTGATCAACGATGGATCTTCTTTCTACACTAGAATGCCGCTTCTCTCGCTTGTAACACACGCTTATGTTGTTCCTCAAGGATTCGATTCTACATATTGGTGACCTCTCTCCTCCACACTCACATATATTTCAACTCATGAAATTTGCAGGACTGCACACACATAATTCACACATAAAACACAAATTCGAGGATACATAAAATACATAGTTTCATTAAGATCGAGCTCGACCCATTTGACCTCATTTACAAGATATGGGCTCCTCAAACCCTGGCCACTTTTTGGGCATGATTTACATTTTCTAGCCTCTCCAGACTCGTGCCTACATTCTTACATTTTAAACAAAACAATACGAGGATTGAATCATCTTAGATCCGATCTATCATCAACAAATTGTCCAAAACATCAATTTCACACTAACAACCAACAAACCCTATCATTTTTCATGAATTTCTAGGAAATCCATGTCCTCTTGGTCACACTACACCTTCTAGAAGGTCCTGGAATTTCAAATTTGATTTGGGGAGGTTTCGCTCCTACATCAAACTCCCAAGGTAGAATTTTTTTCATAATCTCATAATCATGTGTCTTCAATTGCTACATCATATTTACTATGGTCTTACTACATCATTTCACCATACGCTAAGCTTTTCCTCATTCTCAATAGTGAGCTACAACTAAGCCTTTTCAGTAACAAGTCTATTTCACCCTGCTACATAATACCTCACTAAGTTTCTCTCCTGAGCTCAGTGTTTTGGTATTCTCTTGGTTCTCTCCTCTGGAACCTTTTGAGCACTCCTTGCTCTAGGTTGTTGCAAATCTTCTCACTCTCACATAAAGAAATATTTCACTGCGCTCTGATACCACTTGTCGAAATAAACTGTCGCAAGATTTTCTCCTGCTCTGATACCACTTGATGAAATCAAGTGCTAGGCTCTGATACCACTTGATGAAAAGTGATTTTGGGGTCTCGAGAATCATTGAATTCGATCCTCGAACATGTGGGTTCTTTGGCCCACACGTGGACTGAAACACGTCCATTGCAGCAAATTAACTCCTCAATCTCCCTCAAGTGCACTCTGAATTTTAATGGAGTCCCTTTCAATAATTCTGAGCCATAAAGTCCATAGGAACTTCACCATTCCTCATCCACGATCTCATGGTCTCTAAATCCAAAATTCGCAGCTCCGAACCCCATCACTCTCATTTCCAGACGTTGGATCTAATCGTTGGCTCCTTTAACACTTATAACCGTCAACACTTTAAGTGCCAAGAACTTTCCCCAACTCATGCCCTAAACCAGTAGCTAGAACTAGGGGCTTACGGATTACTAGATCGACATCCTTTAGCTGGAGGCTTCATACACACAACCTTTACCATAGTCCCAGTTCGATATATTGGAACTCTGTGACAAAACTATGAGATCGACCTTGTTGGCATCTCGACTTGATCAACGCATTGGGTATTTCAAACCCAACTCCATACCACTTTAAGATTTTGTTCCCAATTTGGTGGTTCACCGGATTACCAACTTTGTCGGCTCCTGGGATATTTGGCTCCCATGACACTGGACCACCCATCCCCAACTCTGCTTCCTTATCAATTTTTATTTGGTGGTGACCACTAGGCACTCGACCACCGAACCACTGAGGCACCAGGATATTGGGTACTGGGTCTCACTTATCATTTATGTTGAAATACGTCAGGGTTTCGATAGGGTTGTTTGAGATGTCGATTCTCCACACAAACAAATGACCACAATTTCTTTCTCCACGATATCGCTTGTCAATGAATCATCGTTGATCCTTTCAGTGACCGACAATGGATATTCTTTCTATGTTGGAATGCGACTTCTCTCGCCTGTAACACACGCTTACGCTATTCCTTAGGGCTTCGATTCTACATCTTAGTGACCTCTCTCCTCTACACTCACACATATTTCAACTCATGAAATTTGTAGGACTGTACACACAGAATTAACACATAAAACATAAAATTTGAGGATACACAAAATACACAGTTTCATTAAGATTGAGCTCGACCCATTCAACCTCATTTACAAGATATGGGCTCCTTGGGCCTTGGCTGCCTTTTGGGGATGATTTACATTTTTTGGCCTCTCTACACTCGTTCCAGCGAGATTACATTTTAAACAAAAAAATACAAGGATCGGATAATCAAAGATCCGATCTATCCTCAACAAATTGTTCAAAACAACAATTTCACACTAACAATCAACAAACCTTATTGTTTTTCACTAATTTCGAGGCTATCCACATCGTCTTGGTCATGTTGCACCTTCTAGAAGGTCATGGAATTTCAAATTTGATTTGAGGATGTTTTTCTCTTGCATTAGATTGTCAGTGATTAAATGAATGAGAATACAAATGTTGGTTGAGTGTTATATACACAAACAATGAACAACTTGCTATTTGGTTGACATTATAAGAAAGGTAGTATTGTCTATTTGTTGGGTATTTGAAACATGATTGCAATCCATCAAGAAATCCATTTGAATTAGATATTGTTGACGCTTGAATCCGTTAGGACTAAAACGACAACCTCACAAGGATGTAAATCCCCCTGCATTTTTATAGAGTTGGTACTCCTCTTTTACTTCAGATTTTCTTGGGACTCTAGATCTTCAGAATATGGGACTTTGCAGAAGTTCATCGTGGTAATCAAAGAATATAAAATAACAAGAAAGATTTTTTTTTGTTTTTCTTTTAAAGAAAGCTCTCGAGAAATGACCAGGAACCACACACTTCATACATTTAACAAAAATAGACAAAATTTCTTCACATCCATCATAGTTAAACTAAAGATTCCTGATCACATAAAAATAAAAAGAAGATGACCCGCATGCATAAGAGGACTTTAATAGAGTGAACATGGGAAACTCAAATAAAGATAATGATAGATCAACCTCAAATACTTTATACTCAAATCTCATAGCTACAAAGCATAGTCAAGATTGTTCCTGAAATAACTCTCTTGAAATTTCTAAAAAATATATAGTCTGTTACATATTCTTTGAAATTTAAATTGTGTTCGTCCTAAGGACTAGGATTGGGGCTCTTCAGGCTGTAAAGAAAATAGATACAAGAATTAAGCTGGTAGAAGGAGGATGGTGGGCAAAAGTAGAACAACAAGACCTGGAAAGAAAAAAAGAGAAGTTATCAGACTTCGATTAAACCTTTCTAGTGAAAGAAGTGGAGTAACTAGATGAAGGATCTGATAAAGAAAGAAAGATGTGATCATCATAAACTTACTATGAGGGTCTCTCGTATCTTCACTTTCTTGCTTCTATCCTTTTATTGTCTTCATTAACGATTAAAGGAACCGTCTCAATTGTTTCTTTCCCTTCGTTGGTTAGTTTGTCGATTTCTTATTTGAACCATTCTTCAATATAACTTTTCATTGGTGCCACATTTATCTCATGCCGTATTTTGATGTTGAATAACTTGCTTTCCAAGTCTCTCAAATCAAGGGAAATACCATGTATCATTTCTTCAATATCTTGATTCTTCACGAAATAGTCTACTAGCCAATTGTTTATGTCATCTTCATTGTATTTGAGTATACCATAGAACGTTTCAACGGATAACCCTTTAAAAATATCAACTTGTTCATCAAACTACTACTTTGTTAGAAATATTGAGTTGAGAATGAATTTGGGGTCTTGTACTTCATTGGTGCTTCCTACTAGGTCTATCTCCATGAGTCTCCTGTATAGTTCTTCCCTTTTTAATATAGCTTGGTTGCATGTTTGAACAATATTATTCAAATTTTTAATCTTCTCCTTCCAGCATGCATTCAATTTCTTTATCCGACTTGGGGAGGGAAGATCCTCTTGTCTTCTTCTTAGTTTTTTCATGTTAGAGACTTTGATTCCAAAGGGTACTACAACATCAAGGTAAAAACATTCTTCGTTCTTTAGATCAAATTTCAAGTATTCATGGAAGGTGTGTGCCCTCGAACCAAATGAAACAATGTTTTTCAAAACCCCCCATGCCTCTGTGATTAACACCATTCTTTTCTTGACATTTCTTTCTACATAGCTCCTGGATGATGTAAGTAGGCTTGAAGATCCTTTCAATTTAACAATGGGTGTGGTGGGACTGAATATAGAAAAAGGAATGGAAAGAAGTGGAAGAGGCATTAAGGCATCCTCCAGCTCCTTGATCCTTTCTTTCAACTTCATGTTTTCCGCTTCTAGGCCACCAATGGAATCATCCAGAGAATCCACGGTTGCTCTGTGAATTTTAGAAATCTGGGAAGGCCGCATATCCTTGAGGTCAACCTCTAAACAAAAATTTCCTTTTTTATTTTTCATATCACCTTTTTCGATAATCAATTTCTTAGATTCCCTGTCAAAGACAATGCTTTGGAAAGAAAAAGACTCTTCTTCATTGAAGGTCTCATTCTCAATGATTTCTGATGATGAATTTTGGTGGGCTAGATTTCCTAGCTGATCAATGGAGGGAAACATCTTCTCGATATCCACTTCAAGCTCCATGTCTTCAAGAGAGAAGTTGTTGATGTCATGGTCTTGTTCCTCTTGCACAATATGTTTCCTTTTCTTTCTCAGAGGGAGCTTCTGGGAGATCTCAATTTTACCGGAGGGGGGATTCTTTTCTCCTCTGTCGATTGAACTATTGTTGGTAAATTTCCAAGTTGGGTAGGCCATTGGAGCATTGCTCTGAGATGTGGTGGTTTTAGGAGTAACAACTGGAGACTGGGCACTCTTCTCACTGGGACCCTTTCCTTTTTGTTTGTAGAACTCGTTAGTACTAAGTATTATTTCCAAGTCACCTGTGTTGTGTGTAGGAGCACCTAATTTGTTGTCTTCTTCTTCACTCAAAATAGTGTGAATGAATGAGTTGTTGAATCCTACTGACAACATATGTTCCACAAATATTTTATTAGGGTCAACCCCTTTATCCTTTCAACATATTTTAGATTTACATTATGGAAGTGATTCACAAACTCATCAATTTTGTTTATATTCCTGAATATAAAGTCTCCAATTTTCCAAGGCAATGGTATGAATTTATTTTTCCATTTTTCATGGAAAAAGTGAAACCAGAAATTGTATTGCATTGTTACTTCTGTAATAAACAATTTATCAGACACATGGTATGGAAGAAAAGAGGGATTTTCCTTAGAACGGAAAATCCTGATAACACTGTGATTTTTCATCTTCTCTAACGTTCCCTTTTTCTCTAAGAATTTACTAGCCTGGTATGATATCTTGGGAGTATTTTTACCAAACAACAATCCTTTGAAAAATGAAATGAAATCATTGTAAACTTCATAAAAATGAAAAGAAGTCTTGTGTCTCCACAATGCTTGATACCAGAAGGTAACTGAGTCAATTTCACAGTTCACCCTCTTATAGATAGTCAATTTTGGAAATTGATAGCAATATGCTATCACAAATACCAATTAAGAAGCCATAAAGAATTTATTGTCCCTTTTGTAATGTGATAGTTGGGAAGAGATTTCAATGGAAATCAATTTTCCCCAATCGAAGATAGCTTTCTATTTACCTGTAAAATATAAAATATAAAGAATCATGCGAGAAATGGTGGCAGTGTTTTCTTGACCTGTAAACCTGGTGAATAACCAAGTGATTTCCTGAAAAGGGTTCTTAAAAGAACTGACTTGAATCCTTGTGATGGCTTCTGACACAACCATAGATTCTCTAAGAACTCTAGAAAGAGATCTAGGCCATTGTCATGTTTTTTCATAAAATCTCTGCAATTGTCTCCCTTGAAAGTAAGTGTTGGCTCAGGAAGCTTCAACATCTTACGTAATACTTGCGGTGAAAGAGAGATGGAGGAATGATCTTGAAGTTGTATAGTTCACTAAATAGGTATGTACTTCTCAACGCACCATGCAACCAGTTCTTTGCAGTCGAATAATTTAGGGACACATCTTGCGCGGGTAATTCCAGATGTCCTAATTATATCTTTCTATGAAGAAGGAGATGAGTAATATGAGTATGCTATGGACCACTAAAATTTTTGGTCTTCATGACCAAAAATATTTAAAGTATCACCACATAATTATTTTCTGGCCGCTGCTACCATAGGTTGATGAGAGTGTTCTTTCAACCGGATAATAACTTGAAATGAAATCCTTTCGGGGAGATAACAAGAATATAACCCTTGGAAAATCGTGCTTTAATGCAAATTAATGGAAAAATATTCCCGAGCTCTTCGCTTATTAATGACAATATTTTTGGAGCCTGCGTAATTAGTTATTAGCATTAAACCATATTAAATGCACATTGGGAAAAACACAAAGATAGCAGGGACGGACAAGAGTAATTTTGAATTTGGGACTTTTTGTGAACCCGCGAACCCGTGGTTGCAAACGATAAGAAATAAGCTAAGTATTGCAAAGCGTTCGGTCGAACTTGGATACAAGAGAAATGAAATACTTAGAGGCTCAGTATCCCGACAAGTCTGACGGTCAAAATGTAGGTCACGAGTCTTTGGGTGTAAAATGGAGATTGCGGAACTTGGAGGATTAAAGCTTGAACTCGTGAACCCATGGTATAAAAAATGGTTAAGTATATTATGACAAGGCAATCGGTCAGACTCATAATATAAGAACATGGGTGGAGGTGAAGACCTGTGAGTCTGTCAACCCGCGAACCCACCGATTTTTTAAATACAATTAAGTATGGTAACTAGAAAGGGAAAAGAGAAGGGAGAAAAGAAAAAGGGAACGAGCGTAGGTATAGAAGAGGGAAAATAAATGGAAAAATGAAGTTTGGAAAATATAAAAGGGAGAGAAATTTCTGAAGCGGGAATTGATCTTAACAACTGGCTCCAACTGCGGGATGATAACCCCCTGTGGATTATCAAGAATCCAAAGTCTATATAACCAGGCACTTCAATACATTGGTCTATGGAGTCCAAGGTAAGAATATACAAAATGAAAAAAAATAAAATTTATGTACAAGGAAATGAGAAAGTTTTAGGCGAAGAAACCTTTCAAATGTTGTCCATTGATAGGCAGCATTAATCTTTTACCCTTCATGTCTTTGAGCATATAGGAATTAAAACCTAGGATCTTGTCGACGATTTATGGTCTAATCCAGAGTGCTTTGAACTTTGTATGCATGGATGGTTTCTCCTTGTATTTGTTCCAAAGTAACACCAATTCTCCTCTCTGAAAATTATTTACAATTGCAGTTTGGTAAAAATATATTCTGATACTTTGTTGTCTCTGAAGAGTTCTACTTAGGGTTTACTTTGTTCTTCTTCCAATTTCAACAAATGGTTGATCCTCTTTTGGATAGGTGAACTATCTTCCACATCTTATGTATTAACCACAAAAATCAAAGCATTGCATTCGAGACTAACTGGCATTTTTTCTTCTTTACCATAAACCAACTTATACAGAGACATCACGGTGCTATTCTTTGGATTTGTTCTTCTTGCCCACAACGCATCAGTCAACTTCAGATACCAATTCCTTTGGTTCTTTTCAAACATTTTCTTCAATATGTGAATGAGTGTCTTATTTGTGGATTCTGCAAGACCATTTCCTTGTGGATAATAATTTGATGATTGCCCCATAATAATTCCATATTCTCCACAGAATTCTGTAAATTTTGAACCAATGAAAATCAAACCATTATAAGTGATAAGTTTTTCTGGAACATCGAATCTTGAAAAAATATTATCTTTGAAGAACTTAATTAACTCTTCAGAATCATCCCTTTTAATGCCACTGCTTCCGGCCACTTCGTAAAATAATCTATAGCGCTGAGAATATACATGTGTCCCTTGCTTGACTTTGGATTTATTGGTCCGACAACATCAATTACCCATAGGGAGAATGGTTGTTCTACAATTATGGGTTGTAACGACATTGCATATATATTCATTTTCCCTAAAAATTGTTGGCAAGATACACACTTCATTATCATGGCATATGAGTATTTAAAAATTGATGGCCAATAAAATCTAGCTCTTATTATCTTATGGGAAGTGGTCGTAGGTGAAAAATGTCCACCACATATTCCTTCATGGAATTCCCTCTTTAGTTCTTGGGGTTTGTTTTCATCAACACATCTCAGTAATGTATCATCATAATTCCTTATGAACAGTATATTAGTGATCAACACATATTGATTTGACTTCATCTTCAATGTTCTCCACTCTTTAGGGTTCATGGTGACCGAGAACTACCCAGACCTCAAGTAGAATACAATGTCTCCATACCATTTTGAATCGACCAATGGTTCTCCTACTAAAATTGAAATCATTCCATCCATAGAATCACTATTTGTGATGAGCTTACATAAACCTTTTCCTTTGACAACCTTTAAAGGTTTAATCTCAATATCATATTCTTGGATCTTCACCATCCAGTTAGCCCATTTTCCTTCTCTCAATTGTTGATTCAAAAGCATCTTCATTGGCAAGGATGGAACGTAAATAATGACATGAGAATTTAGTATTTAGGCCTGAAAGTGTGCCATCGCTTTAACAAGAGCCATGGCTTGCTTCTCCAGTTCTGAATACCTCAATTCGTAATCGTGAAGAGTTTTTCCCATGAAATTGATCAGGAGTTCTTCACCCTTGGCATTCCTCTGAGTAAGAAAATATGCAACAACTATTTTTGTAGTGAACGAATAGATGATGAAATCCCTTTGAAAATATGGGCTAATGAGGATTGGAGATGTAGTGATTGCCCTTTTGATATTATTGAAATCTTCTTGTGTATCCACTGTCCATTCAAACCTTTGTTCTTTTTTCAACAATAAATTGATCGGCTTCACAATACTTGCATAGTCAGGAACAAATCTTTGCACAAAATTGATCTTGCAAAAAAATGATTGAACTCCTTTCTTAGATGGCAAGGGGTTGAGTTCATTTATTGATTTAACTCTTTATGGATCTATAAATATTCCTTCCTTGCACACAATGTGAATCAATAGTTTTCCTTGAGTTACAACAAATAGACATTTCTTTGGGTTTAGGGAAACACCATATAATATGCATCTATCAAAAAATTTCCTTAAGTGATAAATATTATCACCCCCTTTTTTTAAATGTATTTTCAAATCATCTTGATAGTATGCCATGAATTTTCCTATTAACCCACTAAATGCATGATCCATGGCCCTCTAAAATGTGGCTACTGCATTCTTCAAACCAAAGGACATTCTAGCATATGCATATGTTTCCCAAGGTGTTATGAATGTTGTCTTTGCTCTATCTTCCTCAACAACCAAGACTTGATTATATCCTGAAAAAACATCCAACATGGACATACAAGATGATCTCGTGACTTGTTGGAGAAGAAACTCCATGTTAGGTAAAGGATAGTTATCATTTATGCTTGCTTTATTAAGATTCCTGAAATCCACACACATCTGGATTTCCCTTGTCTTCTTTCTTACTATCATAGGGTTTGAAATCCAGTCAAAATGCCTAATGGGATATATTATTCTGGTCTTATTTAATTTCTCCAATTCAACCTTTACTAGAGGTTTCAATTTGGGGTTCATCATCCTTATTTTTTACTTGACCGGCTTTGCTTCTTCTCTCAAAGGAATGATATGTTTAAATATTGTTTTATCATAAGCTTTCAAATCATCATAAGTCCATGCAAACACATCAAGATATTCTTTAAACAATGCACCATATTGGTCAACTTATTCAATGGTGAAATCAACTCCCAAATTAACATATTTTGCGGAATTGTCAGTGCCAATATTGATCTTTCTTGTTTCTTGAACCTTTCAGAGTGAAATTTCTTCCAGGAGATTCTTAGCATGCTCATATTTCCTAAAACGAGACTCATATTGAATACAATCTTTCGGGACAGTAGATATGTGATTGTCTTCATCATTATCATCGTTCAACAAAAAAATTTCCAATTGTTCATCATTATCATCGTTCAACAAAAAAATTTCCAATTGTTCATCATTCTCAAACACTTGTAAATATTCTAGGTTATCAAGTATAGAAGGTCGGAATGCTCTTTCTACTTGAAAAGATGTTTTTCTTTGAATATCGTCCGGGTTTGATAATGAGGCCACCAAGGCAAATGAATCTGCCTTCTGATTATTGTCTCTTGGGATGAAAGAAATGTTGAAATCACTGAAATATTCCATCAATTCGTTAACTCTTTTGAAATATAATTTGAGTCTTTCCTTATTGATTTTATACCTCTGGGTGACTTGATTAATTACCAAATCAGAGTCTCCATTCACAATTATATGTTCTATCTTCATTTCTCGTGCAAGAATCATTTCATAGATCAAAGCTTCATATTCTGACTCATTATTAGTACATGCAAATTCAAGTTTGATAGCACATGGATGCATAATATTCCTTGGACTTACAAGGACAATTGAAACTCCACTCTTGGAGCTTGAACATGCTCCATCGAATGGCATCCTCCAGTAACCTTCAAATGGTTTCTCTTGACTCTCTGTGTCTCACATTTGCTCTAGGATTTCAATCTGTTCTTATGTCTAGGATAACATAATTTCCAATCCCAACATCTATATAATCTTCCATTAATTCACTATCCTTCTTTTTGAAAGAGAAAGGTTTTATGGGTTCATGGGGCACCTTAATCATTGCTCCTTCTTTGCCCAGAAACATCATGGAACTTCCATCGTTCATTATGTATCCCTCGATCATGGATGACCAATATCTTCCCAACACAACTCCATATGTCAGAGGAAGGTCTACCATAATAATATTGAAACTGTAATAATATGGGGAGTCGTTGTGATCCAAGCATAAAAGTCCTTGATCTCTCCATAAGATGTCACTTGTCTAGAGTCAATTGCATAGATAATTTCACCAGTCTCATAATATTTGGTACATTTCATTCCCAATGTCTCCATGACCGTTAGTGGCATAATATTATTGGTCACGCCAGTGTCAACCAAACAATTATGAAGTGAAACATCATGATTTTCAATTGAAATATAAAAGGGAGGAATTTTACCTATCAACTTGGTGGTCTATTTGTTCTAGATTTGTTTCGGACTTGTAACAACAACTTCTTTTTTTCAGAAGGATGGTCTAACAATCTCAAAATGTTTTCCCTTTGTTGGGTAATCTTCACCACTTCAGTAAAAGGAAGAGTTATCGCTAATTTATTTAAGTCCTCTACAACATTGTATGTCATCTGAGTGGAGTTTGACATGGGGTGTTGCTTCTTACTTACAATGTTGTCCGTCACTTTCTCATTTGTTTTTTCTTTATCTTTTTGGTTTTCCTTTTCAAAATCGCTTTTATTCTTAGATCTATTTACAAATCCTCTTGTCTGGGATACGTTTTCTTGCGAATTGGGGCCATTGTCGCCCTATTCAAATATGTACATGGACATCTCACATCCATCCATCTGTACAGTTTCATAACTTTCATCAGGTGAATAATATTTCTCTTGCTCAACCATTTTCTCATCATATATATCATCCAGAACAACTGCATTGGGGGTTGGTTGTATGGGAAGCCTTGGCCTTTGTGGGTTATCCATATTTTCAAACCTCACTATGTTTTCATAGGGAGTGTTTCTTCTTTGCTCTGGGACTAACATTCTTGAATTTTCCATATAATTATCCCCCCTTCTTAGTCTGGTTATCTTTTTCTGTATTTGCTTGATAGTCGTATTCATTTGTGCAATTTAAATTATTTTCTTGGTTTCTTGTGCTGCAACAAGATTCGCCTTCACATCTGGTATGGTTCCCTTAAAAAATCCTCATATAGTTGTTTGATTTTGAGTCAGTCTTGGCTTGAATTATTTGTTCTTTCTTGAACTAGAGGCCCCTTGATTATCAATACTTAATCCTCCCAGATGTCTCTGTACTTTTCTAGGGATAATGTTGGGGTCGACACTCGCGTCAATCATAATTTCTTCCATCTCAGTGGCTTTAATCACTGCTTCCTCCAAGGTATCCATCTGGGATGTTCTGATAACATATTTCACATTTGGGGGCATCACATTCTTATAAAAACCAAGTATGAATGGGTCATTAGGTCTCTTATCTTCTGGTATCTTACTCAAAGTTTTATTGAACCTGATATTAAAATCTCGTATTCTTTTGTTCTTCCTCAAACCAATTTGGGTGAAATTGGTGAGAAGAGTATGATAAGTGATTTGTGGGGCGAACATAGTTAGGAACATGGTTGTGAGGTCATTGAATGAGCCAATTGACCTACTGTGCAATGTCGTATACCATTCATATGATCTTCCTGACAAAGTTTGAAGAAATAATCTTACCATGACATCATCATATTCAACACGATGAAAATCACAAACATCAAGAAATAAGTGAAGGTGCCTCTTTGCATCAATTGCTCTGTCTCCATAAAATTCCTTCAAGGTATCCTTAGGAAGAAAATGGAGATCATGTTGTTCACCTAGAATATTTAGAGGGGAATATCTTACCCTTCTTCAATTTTTAAACCTTGGGTTTTCTTGATTTCTTGCAGGACCTCCTCCACCTCCTCATCTCTCTTCATGAGGTTCTTCTCACGGTTGTTCATTTCTTTCTGCCATGTCCAAATATGTTCTAGGAACATGATTCCTAGTTCTTAGAATACAAAGTTGCTTACTTTTACTTCTAGTAATGGGTCCCTTGTATTCATCCAGCTTCAGTGTTGACCTTCTCCTTATTTTTCTCTAGCAAGCCTTTGGCTTCTTCAGTATTGTCACTCGTCTCTCCTCTATCTCTAGAGGATTTCTCTTTCTTCTTCTTGGACCAAGGTCTGCCAAGACCTTTCCAATTCTTTGTGGGTCTCGACTGTTGATATTACAAAATTGTATAACTGATGTAAGATGCTTCGTTGGTTATTCAATCCAATTTCCAGGTGGGGTTGATCAGCCTCGAGCAAAGTCATATATTTTTCAAAATGATAGACCAAATTTTAGATCTCAGTTCATTCCCTAGTATGGTCACCAAAAATTCTGACGCTTGGATTCGTTAGGACCGAAAAGACAACCTCACGAGGATGTAAACCCCCCTGCATTTTTATAGAGGTGGTACTCCTCTTTTACTTCATATTTTTTGGGGACTCTAGATCTTTAGAATACGGGACTTTGCAAAAGTTCATTATGGTAATCAAAGAAATATAAAATAACAAGAAAGAAAATGTTTTGTTTTGATTTTAAAGAAATCTCCTGAGAAATGACCAGGAACCACACACTTCATACATTTAACAAAAATAGACAAAATTTCCTCGCATCCATCATAGTTAAATTAAATATTTATGATCACTTAAAAATAAAAAGAAGATGGCATGCATGCATAAGAGAAATTTAACAGAGTGAACATGGGTAGGTCAAATAAAGATAATGATAGATCAACCTCAAATAATTTATACTCAAAACTCATAGTTACAAAGAATAGTCAAGATTGTTCCCAAAATAGCTCTCTTGAAATTTCTCAAAAATATATAGTTTGTTACATATTCTTTGAAATTTAAAATGCATTCATCCCAAGGATTGGGATTAGGGATCCCATGGACCATAAAGCAAATAGATATAATAATTAAGCTCGTAGAAGGAGGATGGTGGGCGAAACTAGAACAACAAGACTTGGAAAGAAGAAAAGAGAAGTTATCAGACTTCGGTTAGACCTTTCTAGTGAAAGAAGTGGAGTAACTGGATGAAGGAACTGATAAATAAAGAAAGATGTGATCAACATAAACTTACTATGATGGTCTCTTGTGTCTTCACTTGCTTGATTATGTTCTTTTATCGTCTTCATTAGCGGTTATAGGAACAGTCTAAATTGTTTCTTTCCCTTCGTTGGTCAGTTTGTCGATTGCTTGCTTGAACCATTCTTCAATACAACTTTTCATTGGTGCCACATTTATCTCATGTCAGATTTTGATGTTGAATAACTTGCTTTCCAAGTCTCTCAAATCAAGGGAAATACCATGTATTGCTTCCTCAATATCTTGATTCTTCACAGAATAGTCCACTAGCCAATTGACTATGTCATCTTCATTATATTTGAGTATACCGTAGAACTTTTCAACTGATAACCCTTTAAAAATATCAACTTATTCGTCAAATTGTTGCTTTGTTAGGAATACTGAGTTGAGAATTAATTTGGGGTCTTGTACTTCATTGGTGCCTCCTGCTAGGTCTATCTCCGATATTCTCTTGTATAGTTCTTCCATTTTTAATATAGCTTGGCTGCATGCTAGAACAATATTATTCAAATTTTTAATCTTCTCCTTCCAACACACATTGAGTTGCTTTATCCGACTTGGGGAGGAAAGATCCTCATGTATTCTTCTTAGTTCTGCCATGTTAGAGACTTTGATTCCAAAGGGTCTACAACATCAAGGTAAAAACCTTCTTCGTTCTTTAGATCAGCTTGCAAGTATTCATGGAAGGCGTGTGCCATCGAGCCAAAAGAAACAATGTTTTTTGAAACCTCTCATGCCTATGTGATCAACACCATTATTTTCTTGATATTTCTTTCTACATAGTTGTTGGCTGGCGTAAGTAGTCTTGAAGATCCTTTCAATTTAATTGCGAGTGTGGTGGGCCTGACGATAGACAAAGGACTAGAAATAAGTGGAAGAGGCATTAAGGCATCCTCCATCTCCTTGATCATTTCTTTCAACTTCGTGTTTTCCACTTCTAGGCCAAAAATGGAATCATCCAAAGCATCCCCGATTGCTTTGTGAATTTTAGAAATCTAGGAAGGGCGCATATCCTTGAGGTCAACCTCTGAATGAGATTTTCCTTTTTTATTTTTCATATCAAATTTTTCAATAATCAATTTCTTAGACTCCCTGTCAAAGACAACGCTTTGGAAAAAAAACTACTCTTCTTCATTGAAGCTCTCATTCTCAATGATTTATAATGATGAATTTTGGTGGGACATATTTCTTGGTTGATCAATGGAGGGAAACATCTTCTCGATATCCACTTCGAGCTCCATGTCTTCAAGAGAGAAGTTGTTGATTTCATGGTCTTCTTCCTCTTACACAACATTTTTCCTTTTCTTTCTTAGAGGGAGCTTGTGGGAGCTCTCGATTTTACTGGAGGGGGGATTCGTTTCTCCTCCATCGTTTGAACTATTGTTGGTAACTTTCTAAGTTGGGTAGGTCATTGGAGCATTGCTCTAATATGTGGTGGTTTTAGGAGTAACAAATGAAGACTAGGAACTCTTCTCATTGGGACCCTTCCCTTTTTGTTTGTAGAACTCCTTAGTACTAAGTATTGTTTCCAAGTCACCAGTGTTGTGTGTAGGAGAGCCTAAGTTGTTGTCTTCTTCTTCACTCAAAATAGTGTCAATGAATGAGTTGTTGAATCCTACTGACAACATATGTTCCACGAAGATTTTGTTAGGGTCAAACCCCTTTATCCTTTCAACATATTTCATATTTACATTATGGAAGTGATTCACAAACTCATCAATTTTGTTTATATTCCTGAATATAAAGTCTACAATTTTCCAAGGCAAGGGGATGAATTTTTTTTTCCATTTTTCATGGAAAAAGTGCAACCAGAAATTTTATTGCCTTGCTACTTCTGTAATAAACAATTTATCAGACACATGGTATGGAAGAAAAGAGGGATTTTCCTTGGAATATAAAATCTTAATAACACTGTGATTTTCCATCTACTCTAGCGTTCCCTTTTTCTCCAAGAATTTACTAGCCTGGTCTGATATCCTGGGAGTATTTTTACCAAACAACAGTCCTTTGAAAACTAAAATGAAATCATTGTAAACTTCATAAAAATGCAAAGAAGTCTTGTGTCTCCACAATGCTTGATACTAGAAGGTAACTGGGTCAATTTCATAGTTCACCCTCTTAGAGATAGTCAGTTTTGGAAATTGACAGCAATATGCTATCGTAAATACCAATTAAGAAGCCATAAATAATTTCTTGTCCCTTTTGTAATGTGACATTTGGGAAGATTTTTCAATGGAAATTAGTTTTCCCCAATCGAAGATAGCTTTCTCTTTAACTGTAAAATATAAAATATAAAGAATCATGTGAGAAATGGTGGTGGTGTTTTCTTGACCTGTCAACTTGGTGAATAACCAAGCAATTTCCCGAAAGGGGTTCTTAAAAGAACTGACCTAAATCCTGGTGATGTCTTCTGGCACAACCGTGTGATTCTCCAGGAACTCTAGCAAGAGATCTAGGCCATTGTCATGTTTTTTCAGAAAATATCTTCAATCGTTTCCCTTGAAGGTAAGTGTTGGCTCAAGGAGCTTCAACATCTTACATAATAATTGCATTGAAAGAGAGATGGGGGAATGATATTGAAGTTGTATAGTTCGTTGACTAGGTACGTACTTCTCAACACACCATGCAACCAGTTCTTTGTAGTCGAATACTTTAGAGACACACCCTACACGGGCAATTCCAGATGTCCAGATTATATCTTTATGTGCAAAAGGAGATGAGTAATAAAAGTATGCTTTGGACCACTGAAAGTTCTGGTCTTCATGTCAAAAAATATTCAAAGTATTGCCATAGAATTTTTGTCTGGTCGTTTCTGCCATAGGTTGATGAGAGTGTTCTTTCAACTGGATAATAACTTGAAATGAAATCCTTTTGAGGAGATAACAAGAATATAACCCTTGGAAAATCGTGCTTTAATGCAAAATAATGGAAAAATCTCCTCGAGCCCTTCGTTTATTAATGACGATCTTTACAGAGCCCGTGTAATCAGTTATTAGCATTAAACCATATTAAATTCACATTGGGAAATGAACGCAGATCGTGGGGACGGACAAGAGCAATTTTGAATTTGGGGCTTTTTGTGAACCCTCCAAACCAGGAACCCGCAAACCCGTGGTTGTGAAGGATAAAAAAATAAGCTAAGTATTGAAAAGCGATCAGTCAGACTTGGATACAGAAGAAATCAAATACTCAAAGGCTTAGTAGCCCAACAAGTTCGATGGTCATAATGTAGGTCACGGGTATTTGGGTGCAAAATGGAGATTGTGGAACTTGGAAGATGAAAGCTTTAACCCATGAACCCATGGTATAAAAAATGGTTAAGTATATTATGGCAATGTGGTCAGTTGGACTCATGATATAGGAACATGGGTGGAGGTGAAGACCCGTAATTCCGCCAACCCGACGATTTTTGAAATGCGACTAAGTATGGTAACTAGAAAGGGAAAAGAGAAGGGAGAAAAAAAAGGGGAATGAGGGTAGGTATAGAAGAGGGAAAAGAAATGGAAAATAGAAGTTGGGAAAATAGAAAAGGGAGGGAAATTTCGGAAGTGGGAATTCATCTCAACAAATATGAACACATAATAGAACCATGTCAATGAATTAGTCTTGAAAAAAAATAAAATCAATTGGATAAAAAATTGATTTGAATTCTAATTACACCAAGGATCCGTGATAGTAAAATGGATAGGTCATAGGCCTATTATTTACAGATCATATTGATATGAGAGTAGATCGAGTCCTACCTTGGAGGGAAAGCACACATTGGATGCTCACTTGATTGAAGATGCTACTAGAAGGTAGAGAGCTAGTAACAATTGACCTTGAGATTGGAAAAATAAAAATGGGGAAGCAATGCTAAAACCAAACCATGAATGATCTTATAGAGACTAGTAGGTGTTGAGCTATGAATACTTCATTTGGAGAATCAAGTTGTAGAGATGAAAATCCTATTTGTTGAGTGGTTATAGGAGTAAGGGAAATAGGAAAAAGGTCGTCGAGGAGTTGGTATAGACTCAAGTGAGGAGTAAGATTCCAAGAAAAATAAAAGAGAACTAGAGACTAAAATCAATAGTGGGACTAAGATGGGAGAATGTAGCCATAATAGAACTCAAGTACTTTTCCATGTAGAGATGAAGGTGGCCATAAAAGAATATGCAGGAGAAGTTGATTCCATCATATTGAACCAATGGTTAAAATAAATGGAGGTGTACTTGAGTGTACATGAACTCAATTGAAAGTACAAAACTATATTTTACCACTTGAAGCTTGAAGGCCATGCCTTGGCATGGTGGGAAAGTGATGTCATCGAAAGAGAACTTGAAGACGAGCCATTGGTAATTGATTGGAAATTGTTCAAGGACATTATTAAAGATCGGTTCTACCCGATCAATTATGTGGAGCATTAGTAGATTTCATGGAATTATGTCAAGTAGAGGTAGGGGAAATGTATGTAAGAATTCACCATCAATTTAAGGAAGAGATACATTTGGTTGGGAGTCTCCCTCAAAATCCTAGAAATGATAATAAAGTACCTTGGGGCCTTGTTTCCTTAGATTCAAAGATACTTGATTATTTCCAAGCCCAAATTAATTGATGAAGCAAGTGCCCAAGCGTAGTACCTTGAAGGGGACTAGGAAAAACAATGATTTGGCATGCACAATCAAATAGAACCATAAGTGTTATCCACAATTTTGGTCATTAAGATGATGACATGATAAAGACATGATGATAGAATATCAAACTCTTCAATAAGAACATTTTCCTGAGAAAAGGTTACATTTGTCATCTTCCAGAAATCATATTTTAAAGATAGTTCGCAGGCTGCATATATACTCTCCTGCGAGAATACTAAATTCTCGCAGGCTGCATACAACTAGGGTGCGAACTTCTCACACTGTGCTCAAGCTTAGGGTGCGAACTTGTTTTTAAAGGAGGAAAATGGATAAGTTCTCGATCCTTCTAGAAGGAATCTTCTAGAAGGATGAGTTGGCTTTCGAATGGTTGGCAAAGTACTGACTTCCCAGATATCTTGGGATCATTCCCTATCCAAGTAACTAATCAATCTTCTCCTATATATTGAGGGGATTGCTCATGGAAAAGGTTAGAAGAAGCAAGCTAGCAAGATATTGATTGGAGAATTGGTGCAAGACTATATGGAGGACTGATGCTACAGCAGCAAGAGACAACATCAAGGTCATCATATGTGGTTGAACTTCTTCATACATGAGCAAGTGTGTGTGTCAGAGCTAGGAGCCATCGAAAGGAGACCTATGACATCAAGGCTCAGGTTGTAAGTTTCTCTTTCATTAATGCAATACAGTAATATGTCCCTTTCCCATAATGATGATGTCATCTTATTACATGATTCCTTGATCACATGTATAGACTAGGTATTGAATATTTTAATCTGCATTTGCTGTGATTGGTTTTTGTTGTTGTGATTGGAACGACGCAAGAGCATCAGAGAAAAGCAAGGAACAACAGAGATTAAAGGAGAGAGTTCATAAGGTATGTCCCCCATCCATTTCTCTTAGTTCATTCAATAGTCTAGATCTAGGGAAAGGGTAGTATTCTGTCACGTTTTGTTCCAGATCCAGGTGGATCTGGGGAGATTGGTCTGTGTCCGCACTCACGAATTCATCCTGAAACAATAAGGGTAGTATAGGAAAGGGAAAACAAGAAGTGGGTTGTGAATACGATTGAGTAGCAATTCAATAAATCGTACCTCCCGCCAAGTATTCTAAGTCTTATGATAGAAAGGGGCACACTGAGGAAGAGTGCTAGAAATTACACAATGAGAAATGATCCAAGCACTCCAAAAAGGAAAAAGATTTAGTAGTTGTAGATGCAAAAGAAAGGGTGGAAAATAATTTAGATTTGTATGGGAAAATTAGTT
Organism: Picea mariana; assembly: GCA_032191745.1. NCBI lineage: Eukaryota > Viridiplantae > Streptophyta > Pinopsida > Pinales > Pinaceae > Picea > Picea mariana. The sequence goes on from JASDQU010102691.1 coordinate 95,795, forward strand.
GCACTACCATCCAAATGGAGATGTACTTGGCTAGTTGTAGCCATAAGGAAGAGAAGGACATGATTGAATTGTTTCACATCAAAATCCACATGTCACAAACTTAAGTGGATTCCTTATTTGATCATGATTCATAATCAAATTTTATTTTTGCACAATTGGTTGAGAAGCTTGGCCTAGATCCATATCCCTTTGGTTTGGTGAGACAATATTTGGCACTGAGAGTAGTCAAATAGTGCAACAGTTTTCCATTAATCAAAACTTTGTAGATGAAGTGGAAGAAATAATCGTGTTGGATGTGTGTGGAGTCATCTTGGGAAGCCCATAACTATATGTGAGTGATGTCATCTTTGAGAACAGGAGGGAAAACCAATATCAACTTGTCAAATATGATAATAAAAACAAGAGCAAGGCCAAAATATCTTTAATCAATGTTCACCATGCAAGGCGAATAATTGGCAATACCAAGAAATTTGTCTTGTTGTTCTTAATAGAAGGAAAGCAATAAGGAGAAGGAAATGAAGGATATAATAGTAAGCAATGCTATCAACTACAATAGTTTATAGAATCCTACAAGGAGGTGTTCCAAGAACCTTAGGGGATGCCACCCAAGGGAGAGGTTGAGCATGAGATTCAGTTATTGTCGAGGTCTCCATTGCCAAAAATTGTGTTGTATAGGTTGGATATCCTAGAAGCAAATGAAGTGAAGAAGCATCTAAAGAAATTGTTACAACAAGGAGTCATCGCGCCCAAGAAATCACCACGTGTTTCACTAATCATAATGGTTCCCAAGAAGGATGGAAGCTAGAGAATATGCATTGACCATCATGCCTTGAACAAAGTGACCAACAAGAACAAATATTCGTTTCCACATATTGATGACTTGTTGGATCAACTACAACAAGATAATTTCTTCACCAAGATAGGCCTCAAATAAGTTACTATTAAATAGGAATCAAATCATAGGGTGTGCGGAAGATGATGGCATTCAACAACAAGAAAATGTGTGTACGAATGGTTAGTTATGCCTTTCAGTTTATGTAATGCACCTACAAATTTCATGTGCTTGATGAATGATGTGGTGAGTCCATTGATTGACTAATTTGTAATAGTAGATCTAGATGACATACTAATATTTAACAATAATTGGCGAGAGCACATCTCCCATGTGAAACAAGTACTAGAGACATTGGAAAAGAATCAAATGAAAGCAAATTTGAGAAATGTGAATTTAGAAAGGAGTCCTTGATTTATCTTAGACACATGATCCATGGTGGAGAGATAAGGGTGGATCCTAACAATATTTCAACCATCAACCAATGGCCTATTCCTACTAGCATGATAGAGGTAAGGAGTTTCATGGGAGCAACTCAATACTTGAGGAAGTCCAAAAGAAAACGTTTAGCATTAGTTGCATCATTGCATGAGGGAAGAGTTTTAATTGGGGAAAAACACAACAATGCTCTTTTTAAGAACTAAAGGGGAAGATCAACAATGCACCAATTCTAGTGATGCCAAATTTGTAGTTGCCATTTGAACTGGAAAGAGATTCAAGAAAGCATGATTTAGGAGTAGTGCATGCAAGGAGGAAGATTGATATGTTATCATTTTGAATTGTTTCATGGAGGAATTTTGGACTAAACCATATATGATGCATAACTCTTTTTTATTGTGCAAGTGGTGAAGACGTGGAAGTACTATCCCTTGGGAAAATAGGCTATCATCTACACCGACCATCAACCTATTTAGTCCCTGAAAATCCAAAGTAAAATGCAACAACTGAGGCATTAAAAATGGATGGGGTTTGTACACCAATTCTATCTACTAAACAATTACAAGAAAGGAGCTAAAAAAACTCTTGTCGACATGCTCTCGTGACCTCCACTAAAGAAGATTACAAGGATTGGTATGCTAATACAACTTGATACCTTCACTCATAACCTACTAAATGAACACTATCAAAGAGATGAAGATTTCAAAGACATATACTAGTAGCTGAAAGAAAGATCAAGTGTTGATGTGGAAGGGAATGAATACCATATCCAGAATGTGTCAGTGTACAAGCTAGACAACTTAAGCATACCACAAGACATAAGAACTCAATTGATAAGAAAATATCACAACTCTAGGATAACTAGGAATTTTGGTGTGACAAAGACAATGCAAAATATGCAAAGGTATGTTTATTGGCCAAAGATGCAAAAGTAGGTGGTGAGATCCATTAGGGGTTGTCCTTTTCAACACTAGCAAGCCAAGCAATGAGAAACATGGGCTATACATGCTACTACCTATACCAAACAAACCTTGGGAGGGTCTCTCCAAGGTTTTGTTGGATCTTTTCCAATGTCCTAGAGAGGCCATGATTACTTTTTGTAATTGTGGACTAATTTAGCAAGATGTGTGTGCTCGTTCCTTGCAAGAATACTATCATGCAACAAGAAGCGGTTGAGTTGTTTTTCACTCATGTGTGGGTACATTTTAGATTTCCAAGATCCACCATATTTGATCATGATAGTAGGGACGTGGGTAGATATTGACAACAAGTTGAGGTATTCAATTCATTTTTCATCCCCAAACCGACAAACAAACTAAATTTGTCAACAAGATGTTGGTTCAATTGCTTAGGTGATTATAATAGCAAGCATCCAAAAACATGGGATAAGTAGCTTGTGTGCATTCAACACTCCTACAATTGAGTGCTCCATTCTTATATAAACATGTCACATTTACTTGTTTCGACTATATACCTCCCTCACCTTTTGACATTATGTATGGGAAGCAAAGGTAAGAAGAAGATGTGCAAGGACAAGAAAGGAAGGTAAGAAGATTGGTTGAAAGGATCTCACATATACACATGAAAGTGTGGGAGTAGCTTTAGAAAATCTAGCCATAATACAAAGCCATACATGAACAACATAGAGATGACAATAAATTATGTGTTGAAGACCAAATGTGGCTTTAACTTTGCAAGGAATGCCTACAAGGAGAAACGAAGAAACTCAAGCCCATAAGATACAAACCTTTCAACATCATCGAGGAGGTAAATGAGAATGTTTTCAAATTGAGACTTCCTCTTTATATCCATATCATTTCTATGGTGAATGTGGAATATTTAACGTTGTTCAATCATTTCATGTTGGATGGAGGGGAGGACCATCAAGGTCTTCCCAACATAGAAGACTTTGTACCACATGTCCTTAAAGAGTTAGAGGTAATATGCCCAGAGTGAAGAATCTATGCTTCCAAACCAAATAATAACACTAGGGTTTTGGTTCTCTGAGACCAAAGCAGAGCACTAATGCTTCTAGGAAAAAGTGGAGCACTAGTGCTCCCATAAAGCAATGGAGCATCGATGCTCAAAGACCACCAAGGAAGAGCATCACATAGCTCAAAGAAATATTGTGAACCTAGAAATAAAGTTGGTAGGTGAAAACCCCTCTAGGCATTAACCCATCATGGGAAAAAATGCACCCATTTCTTATCCAAACTCACCCTTAGACATGTTTATTGTTGTAAAACCATAAATCAAATCCAAAATTAAACCTACAAAAGAGAGAAAACAACTCTCAAACAACAAAAAAAAATAACTAGTAAAATTGATGAAGAAGTGAGGAACAATAGTGAGAAATGGAAAAACATAAATGAAATCCATAATGGGGATACATTAAATAATGGAGAGGGAAAATAAAGGTTAATGGTTTGCAATCCTCTTGATATTTCCATGCATTCATGTCTATTTGTCTTTAATCCTCTCATGTAATTGCCTCCTCTTCCTTTTCTCTCATGTGAAATGTAGAAATGGAACAAACCCTATATTTCCCCTCTTACATGTCATATTGTAGTTTTCCTATCTTTCTTAATACGTTTTAAAAATACAAATTATTGTCCGGTGCTTAATTATATTAGGAGTATTGGTGTTTCCCAACCAAAGTGAAGCACTAGTGCTCCCCAAACAATGTGGAGCACTGGTGCTCTTGAACAAATGTGGAGCAACAATGATCCCCAACTAAATGGGAGCACATATACTCCCTTACCAAAGAGAAGTGTTGTTGCTCTAGGAGCACCAAGGAAGAACATTGTGCATCTAAAAAAAAACCTGTGAACATGAAAATAAAGGGAGGTGAAAACTTGTTTGGAAATACACCCGCGATATGCAATAATTTACCTCTTTCTTGGTCAAACTTTCCCCTCATTATATAGCCATATTCATTGTTGTAAAACCCTAAAACAAAATCCACCATTAACCTACAAAAGAGAGGTAAAATCCTCAAACAAATAGAAAAAAGGCTAAACAAACTAAGAAACTAGGAAGAGTGACGAGAAATGGCAAACAAAATATACCAATTGTTTTCTAGTGCTTGAGTGTATTAGGAGCCTCAATATTCCCCAACCAAATGGGAGCATTGTTGTTCCTAGAACAATCTGGAGCACTGATGTGCTTGGACCAAAGTGTAGCATCGAGGAATCTGAATGCACCAATGTTTTTTTAGGTTCTTGTCCCTTTGGTGAGCATTAATTTGGAAGAATTGGTGCACCTAGTCCAATCTAGAGCATCAATGCACTTAAACCAAAGTAGGGAACTGATATTTTTCAGGTTGTTGTCTCTTTTATGCACTTCGTTCTAGGAACACCAATGTTCCTAGACCATTCGAGATCACTAATGTGCCTAGAACAAAGTGGATTCTTGATGTTTTTTTGGGCCATTATCCCTTCAATGCACATCAGCCGAGGAGCATTGGTAYRCCTAGACCAATGTAGAGCATTAGTTGGCCTAAACCAAAGGGTTATTATCCCTTTAGTGCACATTGGTCTAGGAGCATTAGTACACCTAAACCAATTTAGAGCATTGRTTGGCCTAAACCAAAGTGGAACAACAATGTTCCCTTTGGTAGACATAGGTCTAAGAACACATGTGTGCCTAGACCAATTAGGAACATTAGTGCACCTATACCAAAATGTAGCACCAAACATTTTTTGGATTGTTTCGACTTAGGTACTCATCGACCTAAAAACACCAATGCATGTAGACAAATTTGGAGCACTGATGCCTAGGCAAAAGTACCAATGTATTTTTGTCTTATTAACCCTTTGTCTTATTGGCATTAGGTCTTTTGTACTAAGCGCACCAATGCACCTATAGAAAATTGGAGCACTGTGACCCATTTTTTGCAAAAACTTTTACCCGCCACCTTTAACAACCTCCATTAAAAGCTTCCACAAATGAACAACTTTAAAAATAACTTCTATAAAAAAAAAAACCTCTATTAAATGTTTGTTTCCTTGTAATGACATTGTCCATATCCATATCTTTCTAACTAGGGATCATAATATGTAAGCTAGGAAATGACGTCACTTTTCTTTCGAGGAAAATACAAAAAATGAAAATGGAGATGCATCTACCTTCATGACATACATATAGTTTTTTGGCAATTTGTATGGTGTGGTCCAAAGGAATATCCACAACTTTTACATGAATAAAAATAAATTTACCACCCAAAGTGAGAGGTAGAAAATAAATTTACCACCCAAAGTAAGAGGTAGTTGATGCAATGGTTGAAAATGCCTACCGTTAAGATATATGAGAAAAGTGAAGTCTGCGTGAGAGAAGCTAAATATGTAAGAGAATGTTTAATATTTGGGTATTGAGAAATATGAATATAATCCCTGGATATATGATAGTTAGCCATAACCTAAAAGTTTTAAGAATGAAGGATATTCTTGTTAATGGTTATGTAGGAAATAGTTGACCATAACCAACGTCGCTCCATGCATAAATAAGCTTAACTCCTCGTCCTAAATGCATCAAAGATTTCCAAATTGAGGCGATTATAATAAATAAATTAAAAAAAAAAAGTGTAATTAATTTAAAATTTTAATAATTAAAAAAATATTAAAAAGTTTACATTTTATTTAATTAATTAAAATTTTGTTTGTAGAGGTGTAGACGGATTGACAAGCACTGTGTAAATGAAAGGAAATATGTAAAAGAGGTCTCAAATTTGATTCACACCCCAATTTACTTGTGCTCCATACTTGTGGGTTCTGTAGCGTACCTGAAGCTATAAGAATAGCGGACAAATATAATCTCCGTATCACATGAATAAGAGAACCACGAATTGCCAATTCCCCAATATAAAAAAATATTAAAAAAATTACATTCTAATCAATTAATTAAGTGCAAAAAAATACATTATTGATGAAAAGATACATTATTGACCATGCATGTAAAGGCCATTCATGAAATTAAGAAATAAATGAATAACATGTAAAGGTCATCTATTCATTATTTGAAAAAGCAATATTCATTATTTGGAAAAGACTTTGGTAAATGATACATTATGTATTTTTAATAATAGTGCAACGGGGGCAATTTTCTATGTGTTTCGGAGAAAAGGGACATGGACATGGACATGGGATTATTTGATGTGATTTATTTTAATTGTTATGACAACTTAATTAATAATTTTTTTTTTTTTTTTTTTAAGAATTGAATCTTGATAAGAGTTATAATTTTATCCAACTTTCTGATTTGAAAGGATTACGGAAGATAAAGTGATTTATCAAAAATTCAATTTTGACTTTTATATTTAGATAATAAGGCTCACATAGAGATGTATATATCAAAAGCATAATGGAATTCCCTTTCAAAAACCATAAGATGCTTGGGAAAATATGTTGTGGTCACATACATAATCCCTCTAAACATGATGATAACTTGATACCAAAGGAGGATAGTAATGTGGATGCATGATGAAAAGGCATTACTAGTGGAGTTTTTTTGGAGGGCTTTTGTCGAAGCCCATATAAAAGTTCTGATGCTCAATGGGGATGAGGTAGGTGGAGTCTTCTCATTTGTTGTTGAGATCATGGTAGTGAAGAATGGAGGGGTGGCAATGCTCAATCCACATTATTTAATCCTAACAAGGATTAATGACCAAAAACCTAATAAATGTTTTGGGATATGGGCCTTCCCTAACCTCTCAAAACTATGTTTGTTATATGAGAATATCACAAGTGGCATTAGGAGGAGTCCACACACCATTATACCATTTCATGATCGAGCCCTTTAAGCAACTTAACACAAAAGAAAACATTTAATTAAACTAACATAGTTAGGTGCATCTTAGTGAATCACGTTGGTCATAGGCTAATTGATTATAAGAATTTCACCAACCCAATACATTACATTGTTCCATCATTGAAAAAAAAAAACGTTTTGTAGAAAATCACAATAAATTAAATATATATGCTTAGATTTGAGTACTGACCACTCTATTAACACAATTAATCTTTTTAATAAATCAAGATAAATACATTTTCATTAAATTATAATAACTTGAGAGGTAAGTGTCGTGAAATTAGTTAACTTACACATGCAATATTAAAAGTGTAAAAAACATACTTATTCTTTTTCATTTGATACCAATTTAGTTAATTTATCTTAAAAACTAAATTGTGTCATTAATCTCTTGAATTGAATTGCTCGTGTTATTGGGTTATCTTAACAATACAACATCTCAAATTGTTAATATTAATTTATTCACATGAATAAGTTAATGTCCATATCTAAATCCTCTAAATAAGTATATGAAATACCTCTTACACCCAAGCTAATTATTAACCGCAATATCTTTTACACACAAGCTATTAATTATCTTTTACACTCAAGCTATTAATTGAGTATAGTTTATTAGTAATAATTGAAACTCTCTCATCGTATGTAACCATTTGAATAATTATTTATATAAAAGATATTAAGAAAGGCTAAAACTTTTAAGGATGAAGTTTCACCGTCAAAGTTCCTATTAATTAGCTCGAATTATAACTTTAGACTAAATTTTTATCAAATTTTAGAAAAAAATCGACAAAAAATAGTTGAGTTTATTTACATTTTAACTTACTCCATTTTTTCCAATAAGAGAAAGTTGTGCCCTCAGTTATTCATTTTTTTTTTTTAATTTAACTAAGATTTTCTTTAAATGGGCTAAAACCTTTAAGGACAAAGTTTCCATGGTTAAAGTTCCCATTAATTAGGTAGAATTATAACTTCCAGCGAAATTCCTACCATATTTTAGGAAAAATGGTCAAGTTTGTCCACTTTTTCACTTACTACCATCAACAATCATACTGTATGACTAAATATCATGTAACTAGGATTATAAATTTAAAATATTCTTCCATTTTCTATTCAAGGAAATAGATTTGCAATGAAGCGAATATAATGGGGCCAAAGTGGACGACACCCCCACTCTAAAATTAGAAAGGAGTAGGTTTAAAAATAAAGGATAGGGGAAAGTAGCTTTGGAAAGCTAAACAAACCTTAGATAAAACATTCCTTGGCTACCTGGATTGAGACGTAAATGGCGATAACACACAAAGAATAGTGTCTTAACCCTAAGGCTAAGAAATATAGGTTATAGTTGTACTAACATTTTTATAAAACCTTTGCAATTAATAATTTCTACTTTTTTAAAACCATGGGAAATCAATAACTCGTTAGAGTGACTTGGGCTAGGTTTATGATCAAACCAACTAGCTACCACTCTAACCCAAGAGTATATCGAACATCTCACAAACTAGATATACCAATAACTTATGACTTAGCAAAGGCCAAGATGTCTGGAGACACACCCACCTGGGGGGAGGGGTCCCTCTCTTGGGGGTTGTCTACTCTTCTAGCCTTATCACAAAGAGCCAAATGTCCATTGGGGATTGAAACAAGGTGGGGAGAGTTTGAGACCTACCTCCCAACCATTTGAGTTATTTCCCCTCGACATAAATAACTTCTATATTACTAAGAATATGCTTCAAGTGTTTAGTGAATTAGAAAATAAATGTTAATTAGTATCTAGTTGTTTACGTTTGACCTAGGGAGTTAGGGATCCCATACAAATCATACATCAATGCATTACACATTCCACTTCAGGGAATGTAGCTCGTGACAATGGTTATACATATATAGAACATAAAACACCAGGCAAGATAATTGAAAATGGTATCTTCAATCACAACACAACACATAGACACTAATACTTTGGAGCAAATAGTGGATACCCAAACTTCCTTTCTCATTGTACATTCTTGTTTTGGTTGATGAGATCACATAGTGAAGTAGGGAGGGGTGGTAGAACTCAATTCACTTTTTTAAATCTTATTAAGGATCTATGATAAAAAACATAATAGAGTTTTTGGAAGCATCGACCTTCCCCAACCTCTCAAAATCATGTTGTCGTGAGAATATCACAAGTGGCATTAAGAGGAATACACACACCATTGGATCATCTCATAATCAATGGTTGGCCCACTTTTTAGTTGGGTTTGGGGGTGACAGATATCTTAATGCACCCTTATCCAATATGGTAAAGATCATACAATCCATAATGGATTTCAGATTCGAAACAAAGGGAACTCTTAAACAACCTCTAAGGAATCCCAAAAATCATCACTAAGTGACTAGTGGAAAGAGGTGGAGTTACTTGGAGGTTGTTGGATTAGTGAGGTTGGTGGGCATAGTGGAACAATGAACTCATGATGAATTTTAGTCAATGAGGTGAGATGTGTGGCATGCATCCCATATCAAAGAAACCCAAACAACCACAAGGTGCAACTTATACATTAGGTTTCTCCCATGTCAACACAACAATTGCAATTCCCTTGTATGAGGGAATATGAAGCATAATCAACTTGGAAGTTTGGGGTTCAGTTAATGTGTTCTCATTGATGGTTGCTATCTTGAAAGAGGAATAAATACAAGAAGGAATGACTATAGGGGGTTCATAGGTTTTGGAAGAACTTATAGAAGGATAAGTAGCGAAGAGAATTTTAGGGGAATACTACCAAAAAAAGGTTCTAGTAGAATCGAGATTTGGTAGAAGATATCATATCAAATAAAGGGAAATTTCTCATTGTAACATTTGAGACATTTGCACAATGAAGAAGCTCCTTATAGCACTTTTATAATATGTTTGCCATGAGATTCAATAAAGAGTTGACCAAGCCATTCCCACATTGGATTTCTCTAGGATAAATCTTTGTGTCTATTGTATTTGTTAACTTGTGGTATTGAGTTCTTTGGTATTCTTAAATTCAACAATAATGATATAGACGTAAAGTAACACAGAAGAACAAATTTAATCAAAATAACATAATTAGGTGCATCTTAGTGAATCGTGTTGGCCATAGGCTCAAAGATTATTATAACTTTCACCAACCCAACACATTGCTCAATAATTGGAAAAAAAAAATGTTTTGTATAAAATCACAATAAATTAAATATACGTACTTATATTTGAGTACTAACTACTCTATTAGCATAATTAATCTTTTCCATAAATAAAGATAAATACATTTTCATCAAATTAAAATAATTTTAGAGGTGAGTGTCACAAAATTAATTAACTTACACAGATGATATTAGAAATGTAAAAATCACATTTATACTTTTTCATTTGATACTAATTTAGTTAATTTATCTTAAAAACTAATTCGTGTCATTAATCCCTTGAATTGTTGATGTTATTGGGTTATCTTAAGAATGCAACATCTCAAATTGTTGATAATATTTTATTCACATGAATAAGTTAATGTCCATATCTAAATCCTCTAAATAAGTATATGAAATATCTTTTACACCCAAGCTAACACTTAACCACAATATCTTTTACACACAAGCTATTAATTATCTCTTACACTCAAGCTATTAATTGACTATAGTTTCTTAGTAATAATTGAAACCCTCTCATCATATGTAACCATTTGAATAATTATTTATATAAAAGATATTAAGAAAGGCTAAAACTTTTAAGGACAAAGTTTCACCATCAAAGTTCCTATTAATTAGCTGGAATTATAACTTTCAAGTAAATTTTTATCAAATTTTAGAAAAAAATCAACAAAAAATAGTTGAGTTTATTTACATTTTAACTTACTCCTTTTTTTCCAATAAGAGAAAGTTCTGCCCTCAACTATTCATTTTTTTGGAAATTTAACTACTTAGATTTTCTTTAAATGGGCTAAAACCTTTAAGGAAAAAGTTTCCATGGTTGAAGTTGTTCCCATTAATTAGGTAGAATTATAACTTCAAGCTAAATTCCTACCACATTTTAGGAAAAATGGTCAAGTTTGTCCACTTTTTCATTTACTACTATCAACAATCATACCATATGACTAAATATCATAAATTAAAAATATAGTTCCATCATATCATGTAACTAGGACCATAAATTTAAAATGTTCTTCCATTTTCTATTCAAAGAAATCGATTTGCAATGAAGTGAATATAATGGGGCCAAAGTGGACGACAACCCACTCTAAAATTAGAAAGGAGTAGGTTTATAAATAAAGGATAGTGAAACATATCTTTGGAAATATAAACAAACCTTAGATAAAAGATTCTCTGACTACCTGGCTTGAGACACAAATGGCGATAACACACAAAGAATAATGTCTTAACCCTAAGGCTAATAAATATAGGTTATAGTTGTACTGACTTTTTTTATAAAACCTTTGCAATTAATAATTTCTACTTTTATAAAACCATGGGAAATAGATAACTTGATAGGGTGAATTGGGCTAGGTTTATTATCAAACCAACTAGCTACCACTCTAACCCAAGAGTATATCCAACATTTCGCAAACTAGATATACCAATAACTTATGACTTAGCAAGGGCCAATATGTTTCGAGAAATACTCACTTGGGGGGTCCCTCTCTTGGGGGTTGTCTACTCTTCTAGCCTTATCACAACGGGCCAAATGTCCACCAGGGATTGGAGCCCAGGTGGGGAGAGTGTGAGACCTACCTCCCAACCATTTGAGTTATTTCTCCTCGACATAAATAACTTCTATATTACTAAGAATATGCTTCAAGTATTTAGTGAATTAGAAAATAAATTCTAATTAGTATGTAGTTGTTTATGTTTGACCTAGGGAGCTAGGGATCCCATACAAGTCATACATCAATGCATTAGACCTTCCATATAGGGAATGTAGCACATGACAATGGTTCTACATATATAGAACAAAAAACACAATGCAAGATCATTGAAAATGACATCTTCAATCACAACATAACACATATATACTATTACTTTGGAGCAAATGGTGGATACCCAAACTTCCTTTCTCATTGTACATTCTTGTTTTGGTTGATGAGATCACATAGTGAAGTATGGACAGGTAGTAACACTCAATCCACATTTTTAAATCTTATTAAGGATCTATGATCAGAAACATAATAGAGTTTTTGGAAGCATCAACCTTCCCCAACCTCTCAAAATCATGATTTCATGAGAATATCACAAGTGACAATAAAAGGAGTCCACACACCATTACATCATCTCATGATCAATGGTTGAAACACTTCTTATTTGAGTTTGGGGGTGTCAAATCTCTTAATGCACCCTTATACAATATGATAAAGATCATACAATCCATAATGGATTTCAGATTCAAAACAAAGGAAACTCTTAAACAACCTCTAAGAAATCCCAAAAATCACCACTAACTGACTAGTGGAAAGAGGTGGAGTTACCTGGAGGTTGTTGGATTTGTGAGATTGGTGGGCATAGTGGAACAATGAACTCATGAGAAAGTTTAGTTAGTGAGGCAAGATGTGTGGCATGCATCCCATGTCAAAGAAACCATGTCAACACAACAATTGCAATTCCCTTGTATGAGGGAATATGAAGCATAACCAACTTGGAAGTTGGGGGTTCGGTTAATGGATTCTCGTTGAAGGTTGCTATCTTGAAATAGGAATAAATACAAGAAGGAATGACTATATGGGGTTGATAGGTTTTGGAAGCACTTACAAAAGGATGAGTAGCAAAGAGAATTTTAGGGGGATACTACCAGAAAACGTTTCTAGTAGAATCAAGATTTGGTAGAAGATATCATGTCAAATTGTAATGTCCCCATTTTTGGACATTATTATATTACAGAGTGTTATGCCTACCAGAGTAGCCAGATGGGGGTGACAACGAGTTTAAGATTTATTGAGAGGTTTTATTGGGCCCTACTTGCGTCTTTCATCATATTTCATCATCAAGATCCATTCCGCACAACTTGGCTTTGGTTTTGTTGCATTCCGACGATTTCCGTAATTTTGAGTTATTATGGGTCATATTTTAATTAATTTCACTAGGAAATTCATTTTGGAAATAATACTTGGATAAACCTCTTAGTGTAATAGCTCATCGGAATCAGGAGGAAGAGCACTACAGGATTAGATGATGAGAAGTGACTTTCAGTGGTCGGAGAATCCATAGGGACGAATAAATCACTTTTTAGAGGCAAAAAGGTTGATTAATTAATAAAGTGATTTAATTAAAGAATAATAAAAATAAAGTAAAAGTCGCTTGGAGGGAAAAGGTGAGCATGGGGGACAAAAGAGAGATAGGGGCCTCTATTCTCTGATTATGTTGATTGATATTTTGATGTTTGGCCTCTTGTCTAGAGAACTCAAGTTACTTGAGGGTTTTGACTATTTAAACCCTAGAGATCAGCAAGGGAGTGAAATATTCTCTCATTCCTAATCCAAGATTGGTCAAGTGGTGAAAGATTCCTCCCTCACCATTCTACATCAGTTTAGAACTACTTCAACCATCATTTTGTGAAGAAGGACACATCACATAGGGTTTTCTACAGAGAAGGTGCACCACTCAGCCAAGGGAGATTTGATTTGGTCTTAGGAGGTTGGGTTTGGACCAGATCTCGATTGGGGACTCTTGGTCATCATCATGGTGAACATTTTGGCACTTATGGGGGATTTACAACCTCCATATTTATTTGTTTTGATGGTTGGGAAAATTTCGTGAAGGAGGGCGCATTGGGGGTTTGAGATCCCATGATTTATGAACAAATTTGTCATCTACAGCCATAGGATCTTCACATATGAGTTAACCATCATAAAATATACAAGTTGCAGCCATTTATTGAAGGTTTTACATTAGCTTTTATTGTGCATATTTCAGCAGGGAGAATTTCAACATGAGGGCACATTTCTTGGTATGGTAGAATTGATTTTGGAGCATTATATCAGCCAGTTTAGGTAGCCATCATTAAAGGATCCTTGAGGACGATTACTCTTGATATTTCTTTGCATTTTGAGGGCATTACAACCCTATTTTGTAGTTGTTATATTCCTTGGATCAGATCTAGAAATTATTGTGTGTTGGACAACCAAATGCATATTAAATAAAACAAGGATTCGAGGTACTATCTTATGGTTTTTAATAGTTATTAGTTTTTTATTTACTTGGTTATCATTGCATGCGTTTTCCTTATGTATTACATGAAGAAATATGGGTCGAAATACATCATAAAATACACTTAAATGAATGCTACAGTCATTTCACACAAAGTGTTTGACAAAATGTTTCAATCAGCCAACACACAAAAAACATAACAACCATCAATTATATATAGCAACCCACAATCACAGAGTTATAAGGAGGTAGAAATTATTTCAAATGTCATGCTAACACATCAGAAAACCTCATAAAAGTAGGGACAACAAGAAGAATACATTTGCTAAGGGAAATAGAACATACCGTCAAAGTGTTTGACAAAACTTCTCAACTAGTTAGATCTGATTTTATATCAGATTTGGTTGGGAACATTACACAAATAAAGGGAAATTTCTCATTGTAATATTTGAGACATTTGCACAATGAAGAAGCTCCTTAGAGCACTTTTATAGTATGTTTTCCATGAGATTCAATAAAGAGTTGACCAAGCCATTCCCACATTGGATTTCTCTAGGATAAATCTTTGTGTCTATTGTATTTGTTAACTTGTGGTATTGAGTTCCTTGATATTCTTAAATACAACAATAATGATATAGACGCAAAGTAACATAGAAGCAAAAATTAATCAAAATAACATAATTAGGTACATCTTAGTGAATCGTGTTGGCCATAGGCTCAGAGATTACGATAACTTTCACCAACCCAACACATTGCTCAATAATTCGAAAAAAAAATGTTTTGTATAAAATCACAATAAATTAAATATATGTACTTATATTTGAGTACTAACTACTCTATTAGCATAATTAATCTTTTTCATAAATAAAGATAAATACATTTTCATCAAATTATAATAATTTTAGAGGTGAGTGTCATGAAATTAATTAACTTACACATATGATATTAGAAGTGTAAAAATCATATTTATACTTTTTCATTTGATACTAATTTAGTAAATTTATCTTAAAAATTAAATCGTGTCATTAATCCCTTGAATTGTTGATGTTACAATTGGGTTACCTTAACAATACAACATCTGAGTGTCATTAAGCTAAATTTTTAAAAAATAAAAATTAACAAAAAATTATTGAGTTTTTCCATTTTTTAACTTGCTCATTTTTTCCAATAAAAAATAGTTGTGTCCTCATTTATTCATTTTTTTTTGGCAACTAATTACTTTTATCTTCTTAAAATGGGTTAAAACCTTTAAGAATAAAGTTTCATAGCTAAAGTTCTTATCAAACAAATAAAACTATAACTTCCAACAAAAAAATGATTGAGTTTGTCCACTTTTTAACTTAATCCTATCAACAAGCATACCATAAACTGATTGAGTTTATCTGCTTTTTTAACTTACTCCTGTCAACAATCATATCATATTTTTTTTTTGTTTGTTAATTTGTGCGGGACCTGTTGGCTACGCGATTAACCTGTGGCTTGAGAAACCGCGACTCAGGGGCATCTAAGCCGTCAAAATCACCCGGGGATCGCACCCGGCCTGAGCCACACCAACCCTTAACATGGTTGGATTTTTTGTCCCCGCAGGTTTCGAACCGGTGACTTTAACATCACGGAGTGGCTTAACAACACACTCCGTCACCGACTGTCCTACACCTCGGGGACTTAACAATCATATCATATTACTAAGATCATAAGTTTGGAATATTTTTCGATCATGACTAAAATCATAAAATTAGAAAGGAGTAGGTAATTTCCCATAAATGATGCATATCGGTAATTATTGTTATTTTAATATAAAAGTCGTATGTTACAGAAAGTGATTGTTTGTTATGTTAGATGTAAAGCTTCCATGAGCATGTTGTATGTATATGTTTTAGTTGCATGCAGTCTAAAGAGTAAATTTAGGTGGCATTTCTTAGTTGACTACTGGGTATGCTACTGTATGTTCCGCAGTATGGGAACGAAAGATGTTCCCTAGAGTAGCATGTTCCGACCTGATGGCTGAGAATGTTACCGACTGGCGTCAGAGCATGAGTGGTTGCTTTGGAGTGGCATACCTCGGCCTCAGGTTGGTCGAGGGGATCGTTACATTTGGGGTTCGGTTAATGGATTCTCGTTGATGGTTGCTATCTTGAAATATGAATAATTACAAGAAGGAATGACTATAGGGGGTTGATAGGTTTTGGAAGCACTTACAAAAGGATGAGTAGAAAAGAGAATTTTAGGGGGATACTACCAGAAAACATTTCTAGTAGAATCGAGATTTGGTAGAAGATATCATGTCAAATTGTAATGTCCTCATTTTTGGACATTATTATATTACAGAGTGTTATGCCTACTAGAGTAGCTAGATGGGGGTGACAACGCGTTTAATAGTTATTGAGTGGTTTTATTGGGCCCGACTTGCGTCTTTCATCATATTTCATCATCAAGATCCATTCTGCACAACTTGGCCTTGGTTCCGTTGCATTCCGAGGATTTCCATAATTTTGAGTTATTATGGGTCATATTTTAATTAATTTCACTAAGAAGGTCATTTTGGGAATAATACTTTGAGAAATCTCTTAGTGTAATAGCTCATCGGAATCGGGAGGAAGAGCATTACAGGATTAGATGATGAGAAGTGACTTTCAGTGGCCGGAGAATCCATAGGGACGAATAAATCACTTTTTAGAGGCAAAAAGGTCAATTAATTAATAAAGTGATTTAGTTAAAGAATAATAAAAATGAAGTAAAAGTCAGTTGGAGGGAAAAGGTGAACAGGGGGGATAAAATAGAGATATGGGCCTCTATTCTCTGATTATGTTGATTGATATTTGATGTTTGGCCGCTTGGCTAGAGAGCTCAAGTTACTTGAGGGTTTTGAGGGTTTTGACTAAATAAACCCTAGAGATCAGCAAGGGAGTGAAATATTCACTCGTTCCTGATCCAAGCTTGGTCAAGGGGTGAAAGATTCCTCCCTCACCATTCTACATCGGTTTAGAACTACTTTAGGCATCAATTTGTGAAGAAGGACACATCACAGAGGGTTTTCTACAGAGAAGGTGCACCACTTAGCCAAGGGAGATTTAATTTGGTCTTATGAGGTTGTGTTTGGACCAGATCTCGATTGGGGACTCTTGGCCATCATCAGGGTGAACCTTTTGGCACTTGTGGGGGGTTTACAAACTCCATATTTATTTGTTTTGATGGTTGGGAGAATTTCATAAAGGAGGGCGCATTGGGGGTTTGAGATCCCATGATTTATGAACAGATTTGTCATCTACAACCAGGGGATCTTCACATATGAGTTAACCATCATCAAATCTACAAGTTGCAACCATTTCTTGAAGGTTTTACATCATCTTTTATTGTGCATATTTCAGCAGGGCGAATTTCAACATGAGGACAGATTTCTTGGTATGGTAGAATTGATTTTGGAGCATTATATCAGCCAGTTTGGGTAGCCATCATTAAGGGATCCTTGAGGAGGATTACTCAAGGATAGCAAGATCAGATCTGGAATAATAATTATTTTGTAGTTGTTATATTCCTTGGATCAGATCTGGAAATTATTGTGTGTTAGACAACCGAATGCATATTAAATAAAACAAGGATTTGAGGTACTATCTTATGGTTTTTAATAGTTATTAGTTTCTGATTTACTTGATTATCATTGTGTGTCTTTTCCTTATGTATTACATGAATAAATATGGGCCGAAATACATCATAAAATAGACTTAAATGAATGCTACAACAATTGCACACAAAGTGTTTGACAAAATGTTTCAATTAGCCAACGCATAGAAAACATAACAACCATCAATTATATATAGCATCCCACAATCATAGAGTTATGAGGTAGAAATTATTTCAAATGTCATGCTAACATATCAGAAAACCTCATCAAAGTAGGGACAACAACAAGAAGGCATTTGCTAAGGGAAATAGAACATATCGTCAAAGTGTTTAACGAAAGTTCTCAACTAGTTAGATCTGATTTTATATCAGATTCAGTTGGGAACATTACACAAATAAAGGGAAATTTCTCATTGTAACATTTGAGACATTTGCATAATGAAGAAGTTCCTTAGAGCACTTTTATAATATGTTTTCCATGAGATTCAATAAAGAGTTGACCAAGCCATTCCCACATTGGATTTCTCTACGATAAATATGTGTGTCTATTTTATTTGTTAACTTGTGGTATTGAGTTCCTTGATATTCTTAAATACAATAATAATAATATTGACGCAAAGTAACACAGAAACAAAAATTAATCAAAATAACATAATTAGGTGCATCTTAGTGAATTGTATTGGCCATAGGTTCAAAGATTAGGATAACTTTCACCAACCCAACACATTGCTCAATAATTGGGAAAAAGATGTTTTATATAAAATATATGTACTTATATTTGAGTACTAACTACTCTATTAGCATAATTAATCTTTTTCATAAATAAATATAAATACATTTTCATCAAATTATAATCCCTTGAATTGTTGTTGATGTTACAATTAGGTTAACTTAACAATACAACATCTCAAATTGTTAATAATATTTTATTCACATGAATAAGTTAATGTGGATATCCAATCCACTAAATAAATAAATGAAACATCTTTTACACCCAAGCTAATAAATAAACGATAGAGTTTTTACACTCAAACTATAATTGAATATAGTTTATTGGTAATAATTGAAGCTCTCTCATTATATGTAATCATTTGAATAATGTATTTATAAAAAAAAATACTAAGAAAGGTTAAGGAGAAAATATAATTTTAAGTTAAATTTAAAAAAAAATAAAAATTAATAAAAAATTATTGAGTTTTTTCATTTTTTAACTTGTTCATTTTTTTAAATAAAAAATAGTTGTATCTTTATTTATTATTTGTTTGGTAATTAATTATTTATATCTTCTTAAAATGTGTTAAAATCTTTAAGAATAAAGTTTTATAGCTAAATTTTTTATCAAACAAATAAAATTATAACTTCCAATTATAAAATGATTGAGTTTATCCACTTTTTAACTTAATTATATCAACAAGCATACCATAAAATAATTGAGTTTATCTACTTTTTAACTTACTTGTGTCAACAATCATATCATATTACTAAGATCATAAATTTGGAATATTTTTCGATCATGACTAAAATCATAAGTTTAAAATATTCTTCCATCTCGTCATGTGACTAAGATCATAAGTTTAAAATACTCTTACATTTTCTATTCAACTATAAAATGATTGAGTTTATCCACTTTTGAACTTAATTATATCAACAAACATACCATAAAATAAAATAATTGAATTTATCTACTTTTTAACTTACTCGTGTCAACAATCATATCATATTACTAAGATCATAAATTTGGAATATTTTTCGATCATGACTAAAATCATAAGTTTAAAATATTCTTCCATCTCGCCATGTGACATCTCACCATGTGACTAAGATCATAAGTTTAAAATACTCTTACATTTTCTATTCAAGAAAATATACTTACAATAAAGCAAATGTAATGTGGCCAAAGTGGCCGACACCCGCACTCTAAAATTAGAAAGGAGTAGGTTTTAAAATAAAGGAAAGGCCAAAAGGGGAAAAGATCTTTGGAAAGCTAAATCAAAACTTAGGTAAACCCTAAGGCTTAAGAAATATAGGGTGTAGTTGTACCAACTTTGTTATAAAACCTTTGCATCATGTGTAAAATATGATATAAAAAGCAACTTCTATATTGCTAAGAACATGCGTGAAGCCTTTAGGGAATTACGATTAAATGCTAATTAATATATAATTGTTTATATTTTACCTAGGGATCCCATACAAGCCGTACATGGTTTGATATGAGGGAACGTAGGTTAGGACAACTGTTTTACTAGACATAGAACATAAACACCATGCAAGACCATTGAAAATGGTATCTTCATTCACAACACAACACACATATACCATCACCTTGGTGCAAAGAATGGAAACCCAACCTTCCTTTCTTAGTGTGCATTCTTGTTTTTAGTTGAGTTGGGTTCTCCAATTCTAACTACATTTCTAGTTTTGATTGAGTTTGGTACTCCAATTATAACGAACTAGTACCACAAAGTGAATTCTCCTATGTAACGTACATCCAACTCAACGTTTGTTTTCAATTCCCCATACGCACTATCTAACCCATGCTTGTAAAAAAAAAAAAAAAAGTCTCTTTGAAGGTACTCAATTTGTGTAATTTTTTTGAATAATAATGAAAAGTTAATATAAGTTTTTTAGTTGAATACATGTTATATGAATTTGTACAAAAATATTTATTTTTATAATAATGATAATGATTGTTAATACTCATTAATCTCAAGTTTGTTTTATTGGTTTGAATTGGATCTGTAAGATATTATTGAATGGTTAATGGCTTGGATTAATCCAAAAATTTTAGCGAATCAAAAATTTTGGCAATGGAAACGAAGTTTATGGCTAGAGATGATGATGACGAGCTAGGAGATATCATTGATAGTGTGAAGCATGCTAAATCAACCAACGTCAATGCCTTCACATAATGCCACACTGTCAATGCAAGCATTAAAAAAACTAAACAAAAGAAAGAAAATAGGAAACAAAAGGAGAGAGATAAAGTCG
>JASDQU010102691.1:116627-158425 GCA_032191745.1 Picea mariana
CCCCCCCCCCCAAATCCCAATCTTCTATAAACTCAGGCATGGCAAATTAGAATGAGTTTTTGGGCAGATATTGTAAGTGAATGTTGTATCGAATTCCCATGAAGAGATTGTGAACAAAGTAAAGAACCAAACTGAATTATAAAGATGCAGTTGTTGAGAAATACAGATTGCCCATAGGCATTCCATGCTGGAGTATTTTTCCTTTGGGTTTCTCAAGGTTAAATTATGTGTTCATTGTGTTGAATGTTGTGTCCAATGTCTTGATTATCGCGTGATTGCATTGCGTTAATTCAGTGTTGTGTCCTACTGTATTGTAGTATAAGTTCCATTGAGTAGAGTATCATATGTTCTCTAGTTTTTCCCTCTCAAACTATGTTTCTTGTGGCCACAATAGTTGGCTACTCTAGACTCTTCATTCAAGCTTTAAGGTGATTGATGGTGGGGAATATAGAGCTATTACTCCATAGTTTCTATCGTCAGTTGTGTTGCTAAAATCGCTCCTTTTATTTGGCATTTTATCTCCTTCTTAGACCATTGGAATTTTGAAGGAAGTTGTGGGCACCCTTTAGCATTGGCATTTTGTCCAATTTATAGATAAAATCTACTCCCTTACACCCAAATGCTTTATTGATTGCTTCAACATGAAATTTGACTTGTTGCATTGGGGGATTGAAGACACACAACATTGAATTGTTTTGTTAAATAATTCATTGTCCCAAGAAATTGACAACTACTGTGTGAATATGTTGCTAATAGAACAACACATAGTTTGAAAAGCTTTGTGTAATGAATTTCCTTGGAACATAGTGCTCCCATCTATGCATCTTACTACCTTCCTCAATATTCTTTGTAACAACCTCATCCTACACTCAATGCAGAAAGAGGCAACGGTGGATGGTCAAACACATGGCAACAATGATCTAGTTGTTTGGTTGTTGTTTATTACTTCATATAACTTCCTCTGCAAATAATTGCATCCTCATTACTTTTCCTTTAGTTAAGAAAAATAATTGGAGGAAAGCATATGTGTTGATGAGAATGCTCCAATTAGATTACTACTAATTAAATGAATGATAATGCAAATGTCGGTCTAGTACTACACACATGAACAACTTGTTATTTGGATAGAAATATAAGTAAGGTAGTATTGTCTATTAGTTGGGTATTTCAAAGAGGATTGCAATCCATCAACTAGGCCATATGAATTAGAAATGAACACATAATAGAACCATGTCAATTAATTAGTCTTGAAATAAAATTAATTTTGGTTGGATAATAAATTATAGACAAATCAATTGAATTTTAATTGCACTTGTTGGTGAAATGAACATGCTATAGGCCTATTCAGTATGGATCATATTGTTATCATAGTAGATAGAGTCCTACCTTAGAGGGAAGCACACAATGGATGCTCACTTGATTGAAGAAGTTGCTAGAAGGTGGAGATATGGTGGTGATTGACCCTAAGATTGACAAAAGAAGAAGGGGAAAGCAACACTCAAACTAGACCATGGATGATCCTCTAGAGACTAGTAAGGTTGAGTTGCAATTTTTTTTCTTTGAGAATCATGTGTTACAAATAACAAGTCTATTCATTGAGTGGTTACAAGAATAGGGGAAAGAGAAACAAGGTTGTAAAGGAGTTGGTATAGACTCAAGTGAGGAGTCATATTCCAAGAAAAAGAAAAGATAATTAGAGACTAAAATCAAGACTAGTATTGAGATGGAAGCATGCAACCATAGCAAAACTTAAGTACCTTTCCACATAGAGGTGAAGGCGAACATCAAACCATATGCAAGAGAAGTTGATTCCATCAAATTGAACCAATGGTTACAATAGATGGAGGTGTACCTTAGTGTACATGAAGTCAA
Organism: Picea mariana; assembly: GCA_032191745.1. Lineage (NCBI taxonomy): Eukaryota > Viridiplantae > Streptophyta > Pinopsida > Pinales > Pinaceae > Picea > Picea mariana. The sequence goes on from JASDQU010102691.1 coordinate 118,500, forward strand.
TGGAAAGCAAATAATTGCATTTGCTTGCTTGAATCTTGAAGGCCATGATTTGGCATGGTGGGAAAGTGTTGTCATCATAAGAGCACCTGAAGATGATCCATTGGTAATTGATTAAGAAGTGTTCAAGGACATGATTAAAGTTGAGTTCTACCCAATAAATTATGTGGAGAAGAAACAAATTACATTGCATTAGTTCAACCAGAGGTAGGGACAATCTATGCAAGAATTTGCCACCAAGTTTAGGAAGAGAGCCATAAATGTTGATGAAGTACTTAGGGGATTTGCTTTCTCAAATTCAAAGACAATTGGTGATTTTCAAGCCCAAATCAATTGATGAAGCAAGTGTCCAAGCACAATACCTTGAAGGGGACAAACAAAAACAACAATTCAACATGCACAAGAAAATATAACCACAAGAGCAACAAAGGAAAAGGGAGAACAAGAAGAAGTGGGTTGTGAAGAATATTGTATTAATGACATAAGAAATAATATGTCCCACCAAGTATTGCAAGTGTTGTGAGAGAAAGGGGCACACTAAGTAAAAGTGTTGGAAATTACACATTGAGATATGATCCAAGTGTTTCTAAAAGAAGAATAAGAAGAAAGCTTTAGTAGTTGTAGATGTCGAAGAAAGGGTGGACAATACTTTAAATATAGATAGAAAAATTAGTTGTGCTAGCATCCAAAAGGAGATAGCATTCATCGATTGTATCCCCAAGGAAGAGATGTATATCATTGAATATTTTCAAGAAAGAGAAGGAGATGATTGAATTGTTTCACAACAAAATCCACATGAAACAAACTAAATTCTAGAATTGCTTGTTTGATCCCAATTCACAATTGAATTTGATTTCTACACAATTGGTTGAGAAGCTTGGGCTAGAGACTCACGATCATCCACAACCATATCCCTTGGTTTTTTTGAGACAAGATGTGGAGCTAACAATGGTCGAATAGTGCATGTTTAGGTTTGCCATTAGTCAAGACTTCATAGATGAAGTCCCATTGTATGTGTGTGGAGTCATATTGGGAAACCTATACCTATATGTTAGAGATGTCATCTTCAAGAGGAGGGAAAACCAATGTTGACTTGTCAAATATGGGAAGGCTTTCACCATAAATGCATACAAGGGCAAGGCCAAACTCTCTTTAAAGGCTAGGAGAATAATTGGCAATACCAATAAATTTGTCTTTTTGCTTTTAAGAGAAGGAAAGTAGCAAGGAGAATGCAATGAAATGGATATGAAGGCATCCTTGGAAGGATGTAACAGTCAATAGTGAAATAAACTGCAATAGTCAAATCCTACAAGGAGGTGTTCCAAGAACGTCAGTGCTCGCCACCCAAGAGAGAGGTTGAGAATGAGATTAAGTTGTTGCTAGAGTCTTCATTGCAAAACATTTAGGTATGTCATCCTACAAGAAAATGAAGTGAAGAAACAATTGAAGCAATCGTTAGAGCAGGGAATCATTGGGCCTAACACATCATAGTGTGGTTCACCAATCATAATGGTGCCTAAGAAGGATGGAAGCTAGAGAATATGTAGTGGTCATTGTGCCTTGAAAAAAGTCACTATCAAGAATAGACATTGGCTGCCATGGATTGATAACTTGTTGGATTAGCTTCAATAAGCCAATTTCTTCACCAAGTTGGACCTCAAATAAAGTTACCATAAAGTAAGGATCAAATCAAAGGATGTGTGGAAGACAACATTCAAGACAAAGAAATATTGGTATGAATGGTTAATTATGCCTTTCGGTTTATGTAATACACCCACAACTTTCATGCGTTTGATAAATGGTGTGACGTGTATATTTATTGACTCATTTTAATAGTATATCTAGATGACATACTAATCTTCAACAATAGTTGGAAATAGCACATCTTACATATGACACATGTACAAGAGACACTAAAACAAAATTGATTGATTGCAAATTTGAAGAAATGTGAATTTGGAAAGGAGTCTTTGATTAATCTCATACAATTATCAATGAATGAGAGCCAAGGTTCGAACTTGAAAATATTATAGCCATCAACCAATGGCCTATTCCTACTAGCTTGACATAGGTAATCTTGCTTTATGGGAGTAACTCAATAGTTGAGGAAGTTCATAGAAACATTTTCAGCAATATTTATTGCACCATTGCACACCATCACCACCAAAGGGAAGAATTTTCATTGGGGAAATTCAAAGCAATGGTCTTTTGAAGAAATGAAGAGGAAGATCAATAATGCACCAATTCTAGCAATGCCCAATTTGTAGCTACCATTTGAACCAGAAACAAATTAAAGAAAACATGTTTTAGGAGCATTTCTTATGCAAGGAGGAAGACTGATATGTTATCATTTAAATTGTTTCATGGAGTAGTAATGGTCTATCCCACATATGATAAATAATTCTTTGTTATTGTGCACGTAGTGAAGAAGTGGAAGCACTATGTATTGAGGAAATATACCATCATTCATACCAACCATCAACCTCTACAATACCTGTAAAGCCAAAGTAAAATGCAGGAAGTGAAGCATTACAAATGGATGGGTTCCTACAATAATTCTATCTACTAGCCAATTACAAGAAATGATATACTAACAATGTTACCAACATGCACTCATGAACCTCACTAAAGAAGATTGTAGCAATTGGTATGATAATCCAACTTGAGCCCTTCACTCATGACCTGCTAAGTGAAGACTATCAAAGAGATGAATATTTCAAAGGCATATACGAGTAATTGAAAGAAATATTGGTTGTTGATGTGGAAGGGAATGAACACCATCTCTAGAATGGGATGTTGTACAAGCTAGACAAGTTATGCATACCATAGGACATAATAACTTAGTTGATAAGAGAAGATAACACCTCTAGGATAGCTGGGCATTTTGGCATGACAAAGATGGAAAATCTATAGATGTATGTGCATCAACCAAGGATGCAAGAGAAAGTAGAAATATTTATTAAGGGCTACTAGCAAGCCAAGCAATAGGAAACTTGGGCTATACATGTCATTTCCTATACCAAAAATACCTTGGGAGAGTATCTCCATGGACTTTGTTGGAGGTTGGCCTATGTCTTAGGCAGCCCATAATTATTTTTTTGTAATTGTGGATTGTTTTAGCAAGATGTGTGTGACCATTCTTTGCAAGAAGACTATCATGAGACAAAAAGTACCTGGTTCTTTTTCACTCATATGTGGGTACATTTTGGACTACTAAGCTCCATCATATCTAACCATAATAGTAGGTTCTTGGGAATATTTTGGACAACACTTTGGAAAGGATGGATACCGAGCCAAGAACAAATCTTTTTGCCTTCCTCTCTTCTTCTTGCACCTCTACTTCTTCCTTTTGCTTCCCATACATAATGTCAGAAGGTGAGGGGGGCATATAGCCAAAATAAGTCTCGAAAGGTGAGTCCTTTTTTGTGGAAGAATGGAGCACTCAGTTGTAGGAGTGTTGAATGTACACAAGAACATAATGTTGCACTGCTAATGCAAGCATTAAAAAATTAAACAAAAGAAAGAAAAGAAAAAAAATAGAGAGATAAATCAAAATAAAAGAATCATGCATTGAATTGCTACCAGGAAAGGACAAAAGAGAAGGGAAGCACCTGACTTGGGGGAAGCTAAAGAGTTGGGGACGCCTTGCCTTCTCATTGACCCCCAACAAAGCCCAATCTTATATAAACTCAGTCATAGTAAATTGGAATGGGGTCTTTGCTAGAGATTGTAAGGGAATGTTGTATCAAATTCCCATGAAGAGATTGTAAATGAACTAGAGAACCAAACTAAATTGTAAACCTACAATTGTTGAGAAATAAAGATTGACGATAGCCATTTGATGCTGGAGTTTTTTTCCTATGGGATTCTCTAGGTTAAATTCTATGTTCATTGTGTTGAATGTTGTGTCCAATGTGTTGATAGTTGGGTGATTGTTGCATTGTTTTAATTAACTATTTTATCCTAGTGTATTGTAGCATAAGTTCAATTGAGTAGAGTATCATACATTATCTATTTTTTCCCTCTCAATCTTTGTTTCTTGTGGCCACAATAACTATTACTCTAGGTTGTTCATTCAAATCTTATAGGAGATCAATGGTGGGGAATATAGAGCTATTACTCCATAGTTTCTATCCTAAACTGTGTTGCTAAAAATGTTCCTTTTATTTAACGCTTTATCTCCTTCTTAAACCATTGGTCATTTGAGGGAAGTTATGGGCACCCTCTATCACTAGCATTTTGTTTAATTGATAGATAAAACCTACTCCTTTTCACCAGATGCCTTATGGATCCCTTCAACATGAAATTTAATTTTCTACATTGGAAGATTGAAGACACATAATGTTGAATTATTTTGTTGAATAGTTCACTTTCCTAAACAACAATTGACAACTAATGTGTGAATACGTTGCTAAAAGAGAAACAATACACTCCCAACACATTGTTTGACAAGCTATGTGTGATGACTTTCCTTGGAAGAGAGTGTTCCCATCTGTGTATCTTAGTGCCTTTATCAACATTCTATGTAGCGACCCAAGCCTACAATGATAACATAAAGAGGCATCGTTGGATGGTGAAACACGTGGCAAGAATGATCTAGTTGTTTGGTTGTTGTTTATTAATTCATGTAACTTCCTTTCCAAATAATTACATCCCCATTACTTTTTTTTTGTTAAGAAATAAATAAGAGGAAAGGAGCGTGTTGATGAGAATGCTCCAATTATATTGATGGTGATTAAATGAATGATAATACAAATGTTGGTTATGCGCTACAATAGTATTGCTTATTTTTTAGGTATTTGAAAAAGGATTGCAATCCATCAACCAAGTCATTTGAATTAAAAATAACACATAATAAAATCATGTTAATGAATCAGTTTGGAAAGAAAACCAATCTTAGTTGGATAATAAATTGTATACATATAATTTGAAAATTAATTGTAGAGAGAATTTGTGTTGGTGAAATGGACATGACATAAGCCTAGTATATATGAATCTTATATTGAACCTGTTGATGGCCAAAATTGACCATGATCAACATCATAAGGAGCTCACCTGGTCAGGGTCCCTATTAGACCCTTATCCATTTGGTGTGGTGATTACGACAGATATGAAGGTTCGATAACCTCTTATGTATTGCTCCCCCAAAGGAGACTTTTCAATATAAATTCCAAAATGCAAATGCAATCTATTTTAATATGCAGATAAAAAAAAGAAATCTAATATATCTTAATTAAGAGAAGGAATAGTCCCACTCTTAATCAAGAGGAAAGGTGAATGGACTGGAATTGAATCTAAAGTTAAGATAGGTTAACAAATCATAGAAACAATTCATATAATTTGTAGCAGTTAAAACATTTATGAAAAAATGATAATCTTAATAAACAGTTCCAAGACCTCTCATGCATATACATAAATCCAATTATTAACCAATGAATTCAATATTAATTGTACTATTGCATTAAAGAATTAGTTCTTGAATGTAATCGTAATTAAAACAAAGACATGAATGTAATTGAACTAATAAACAGTTATCAAAAACTACAAACAAGTCCACTCAAATCAAATATCCAATCTTGATTTAAATTTTCCCAACCTTGCAAAGATAGCTTTACAAAGTTTTAAATAAGCATAAAATATATGAAATTAACAATAGTGCTAATATTAAATAATAAATCAAAATTGAATTAATATATAAAGACAACAAGGAACCTTCAAATTCTTACAATAGTGTATGAAAATTGGATTTATTATTGGCTTCAAATATCTCCAGTCCTGTAGATTCCAAGCTCTTTCAAGAATTGATTTTTACAACAGTGCAAAGTTTCCACTCTCTTCAAGAGATTGGAATCCACTTACAAGAATAATATCAGAGCTTTTATAATTTTTTCCCAACCAAGGTTGAATCCTCCATCAACCAAAAAAGAAGATCTGCCATCATGAATCAACTACAAAATCAAAACAACCAAATGCAAATTCTAGGAAAAATGTGTTTAGAAAATCAATAATATCTTCAGAAATATTTTTTTTTTTTTTTGCAAAACGATTTGCATGAGAAGTAAAATAGTTTGTTCTGCAGATGGGTTTTCATTTGTTTTACAATATTCTTCTAGGTTTGTTCTGAAACTAAGTTTTAAATTATCCTCCTGAAGATTGACGTGAAATCCAATCTGGGAAAATTATGTTTCAAACAGAAAGAATTTCTCTCAAATGGTCCCCTTTTTGAGAAAAAATTCCCTCACAGAAGGTAAAACGACCCGTTATGCAGATGGGTTTTCAACCAGTTTTCCAAATTCTTCCCGGTTTGCTCATAAATGGTGTTTGAAATTTGTTGGTTAGTTTAGATTTCACCCAAATTCGCCCAGTTTGTTGATAATTGTCTGGAGGTTTCTAAAATCATCTGCATAAATTTGGTTGTAGAAGTCTTGTAGAAATCCATCTCCATATCAAAGGATCTGAAAACAAACAAATCACAACAGATTATAATTTAGGGTTACGCAACTAAATAAATTAAAATAAAATAAATAAATATCAAAACTATACAAAACATTTTCACACCAATTAATGTACAGATAGAAAATGTAATTAATTACTATAAAATGTTGGGATAATGTTCATATCCATTCCTTAAGAAATTTTCAATTTCTATTTTATCTTTGTTCATCAAAACTTTTAAAAATTAAACCTTTTCGTAAATTATTTAACAACGTCAAAACATACTAATGCTTTGAAGATAAACAAAGACAAAATTGGCAAAAGATCATAATAATCCTTATTTCAAGCAATTCAAGCTGCATAATGAATTCGAAAAAGTTCATCTGATTATGCACACCACGTTGAATATCCAGAGAACCAACAGATTCAAATAATCCAAAGAATCGATCAAATCACACCACACCAAAAGTCACAGAAGGAAATCAACAAATCAACTTCTTCAAACTAAGCAAGACAAAATCAAAACACAATGAAAAAATGGTTTTCCAAGATTTGAATGGGGACCCCTAAATTTTGTAAACTATTTATGGGGAGTTGTTGGAAGCCCAACAAATGGCGACACACTGGGACAAAGCAGTTATCTCTGCGTAGATAATGGAAGATTTACATGTACAGAAGGAAAAAGATAAGGCTTTTGACAAAAAGAGAGTTTGCCTCAAAACATGTGTACCACATTAACAAGTCAACCTTTTAAAGGTTTAACCAGCTTCATTTGAGTTTTAAAAGATAACCTTCTAACTGTTATTCAAACTTTAAAGACAAGTATTCATTGATTATATTTCCTACAAAATATATTCTTCATCGAAACACACCCTAAGGAACAATTCGTGATGAATAGAAGATGTTATCTTAGAATTTACCTCTAATACCACAGGTATGGCCACTGCAGCCAACAAAAGTCTATAGCCTTGATATGGATACTTTTTAACCCATTAAGCTGCTCTTATCTCATCCACTAGTTAAATATGCATAGCTTATAAACCCTTTGTTAAAACTTTATTTCTTTACTTTTCTTAGGTATGAGCTCGAAGCCACTGTCCTGACTTGGTAATCAAATAGTTACAACATCATTCACAAATATCTACAGAAATGAAAAGGTCAGCTCGTGATGAGACCTCCTTTCCCTTAGTCATGCAACCGAGAGTCATTACCCTGGTTTGGTGACCAGATGATGGTAATGTCATACCATAAATACCCATGATCATGATAGGTTGGGTCGTGATGAGACCTCCTATCCTCCAACTAGCCCCTTAAATGTCATTTGTTAGAAATAAAAGGTTGCACTGTGATTAATGTTAATCTCATTAGAGATTACTTAATAGATGGGAAAACAAACTTTACTCCCTATGAGTGTGGGATGGCATCAAGAGGTTTGAGATAATAACAATATAAGTCTCACTCATTTGCTCCTAAAGAGGGAACCAACTAAAACATAATGCATAAACTATATAAATGTAGCATTGAGTACTAATTTGTAATAGTCAAAAGGAAAAGTAATCATTGCAACTAGGTTTTAATATGAAGGTAAAACTTGGAAAGTGTTCCACCACAGGAAGGGTATTCTCTTTTTGAAAATCACCTCGTAAAGATTTTCTTCAACCATAAAACTTTAGAATGATGAAGGCTCAAATGACTTACTTAACCTAGAGTACCATCTACCTTGGGATTAACAACTCCTTATTCATTAATCTTAAAATTTGATAGTCATAATAGAATCGACATTTCATCTTTTAAACCCCAAAGTGAATGATTGTCACACCACAAATCTTGAAAAAATAAAAAGAATCCGAAATAAACTAAGAAATCCAACTCTAAACAAATAAACTTGGAAACAAAATGAAAAGAAAAGTAATCTAATCTAAACAAAGAGCAGAATAAAATTAAACCAAAACATGCCTTATCAATATGACTTACATTTTATGTGAAAATGCGTAAAATAGAAGGAATTTGTGTTTAAAAAAAGGGGGGGGGTAAGTATAGCAATTCATAAAATTCAAATTGATTGATTAATTGTGGAAAACCCCTTTAAATGTATTTATTTCCTTCGAGTGAAGAATTATTATCAATATTGTCATTTTTCACATAAAATATTAAGCTAATAAGGCCTCCTTTATTAAAGATTATGCACACAAAGAAAAAGAAATAAACCCTGTATTAAAGTGCGCAGTCATGATTTGTCATTTTCCAAACAAGTTACTCATCAAAAGGAGAGAAATTGTATCGTCAAATTTTCATTGTTTTATCACTCGTCTCCTTTACAACATTTTGATTTTAAAATTGTAGAAAAATGACCATATAAACATTGCAAAGTTAAGTCACAATTATTGATGAATTGTTTTAAGATACAACATTTTAAAGGTAATGTTAAATGGAATATAATCAAAAGTTGAGATCCTCTTCATTAGTACACTTAGATTGTCCTTGCTTGCTAGCTTTTTGAAAAATTGATCATATTTAAACGTTCCGCAATAAAACTAAAGATAGTAATTAAAAAAAAATGCAAAGATATGACTTGAAGGGAAATTCTTAAACATGATAAGCAAGAAAATAAGTAATGAAAAAGAAAAGAAGAGAAGATTTCCCTGAATGATGATTCACCTTCATCTTGAAAACGAAGTCTTGTTGCATTTATTCAAATTGACAAAGAGAAAGTGAAAAAAGAAACAAAATCTAACCTATTCCTAAATCTACTCTACACTACTCTACTCTACACGAACTAAGTGAAATGGAATTTCCAATATAGCCATTCCAACTGCTCAAAACCTGCATGAATATGTACATAAAAAATTAGAAACATAAGCACTCGCAATATCAAACAACATGAAAATTAAAGATATGTACATCTATATTATGAACATACAACACAAGAAGAATCTTATTTACAAGAAACTTCCTACTAAAGGACTATTCTAACCAAGACTCTATTATGTCATGATAGGTACAATAACTAACATGAAATTGACTAAAATAATTTACAAATGAAAAATAATGACATGGAAACTTTTTCAAAAATGATTCTTCCAACCAATCATAAATTGGCTCATAGGTGTTTAATGTTTGAATAGATTCTTTATAAAAAAAAAAATCTCATCAGAATTGTAATCACAACAAGGCATAAGAGGATCATGATTTGGAAAATGAAAAAGAGGATTGAATGGAGAATGTTTCTTTTAAATAAACGTCATCAATATTAAATCTCATAGAACAACAAGCGTTAGACATTGGTTTGTAATAAATTTTCTCATTTTTCCTTTAACGATGTAATTTAAACATGAACATTATCTTCTGATGAAATATCTCATTGTTATCAATAACATGAGAGAAGATCGTATTTCTTTCCAAACTCCAAACCAAATCAATATTTTGTATGACAAAAGATGAAGAAGGCAGACATGCATGTGATTCATGAGTGGCGATTGTACAAGGATTATTTCTTCTTTATGACCTTGAAATGAACTAGGTTGAATAACAAGATTTCTCTCATCCTTATTAGAGCTACTACTTTGTATCAAATTAAAATCTGACCATAGTATATTATTAAATTGAAAATTATTGAGATCTGAATGTAATCTACGATCAACAAAAATATCTAGATACAAAGAGTAAAATTTTTCAGAATACAAAAGATTAAATGTTTCTCTATCAATAGGATAATTTACATTAATTGATTCAAGAGAAACATTTTGATCTAATGATGAGTTTTGTAACAGGATAAGGGAACCTGATTTATGATGAGAAGAAGGAAATGAAATATTAACAATGCAATCATCATTTGTTTCATTAGTTTCAAAGTCTACAACCATATCAATTTCAACAAGAGTTTTGGAATTATTGTCTAATATAAAAATTGAATTGTCATCCGTTTTCTCTTGTTCCCGAAATTGTGCATTAGAAAATTCTAAACTTTGTTGAAGGACAACAATTTCAATATTAACAATGGAATCAATAGGATCAGACCCTGAATCAACATTGGCTGATGAACTAATATGGCTATCAACATGCGTAATTTTAAATTCATCATCATATATGTTGGAAAAAAGTTAAGATAAAGAAACCAGTCAATTGTGTCTTTTTCAGAAAGTTGATGTTTATTATGAAATCTACAACAAATTAACATGAATTTGGAAAATAAATTGTCAACAATTTCATCTTTGTATCTATAGAGATTCTCTAACTCTAAACAAAGTTTTATGTAATTATAATTCTCATGAGCATTAAGAAATAATTATGTAAACTGTTTCCACGAATGAATAGATTTAGCTGGCATAAATTCAAACCAGCTTCAGATTCTTCCTTCGAAAATAGTGGTAGAAAGTCTGCACATCTAGTGCTCATCAGATAAATTAATGAAATTACAATAATAAGTAAATTCAGAAAGTTGATGAGAAGCAATAATCTCACCTTCTCCATTGAAGCTTATTTGTCACGAGAAATTTGTTGTCTCTCTAGAAATACTTCCAACAGACCTAGGAAAACTGAAAGCATGTTCCAATACAATGATAGAAGCCATTTTAAAAATGGTTAAAATTAAAGAAAAAAAACTCAAAAGGGCTTACTTTTCGGTCTCCCTCCTTCTAGCGCTAAAAATGTTGATGACCAAAATTGACCATGATCAACGTCATGAGGAGATCACCTGGTCAGTGCCTCGATTAGGCCCTTATCCGTTTGGTGTGGTGATTCCGATCGATATGAGGGTTTGGTAACCTCTTATAAATTGCTCCCCGAAATGAGACTTTCCAATATGAATTCCTAAATGCAAATGAAATCTATTTTAATATGCAGACAACAAAAAGAAATCTAAACAATCTTAATTAAGAGAATGGATAGTCCCACTCTTAATTAAGAGCAAAGGTGAATGGAATGCAATTGAATATAAGGTTAAGATAGGATAACAAATCATAGAAACAATTCATATAATTTGTAGCAGTTAAAACATATATGCAAAAATGATAATCTTAATAAATAGTTACCAACACCTCTCAAGCATATACTTAAATCCAATTATTAATGGATGAATTAGTTCTTAAATGTAATAGTAATTATAACAAAGACATGAATGTAATTGAACTAATAAACAATTATCAACAACTACAAACAAGTCCACTCGAATCCAATATCCAATCTTGAATTAAATTTTCTCAACCTTGCAAAGATAACTTTACAAAGTTTTAAATAAGCATAAATATATGAAATTAACAATATTGCTAATATCAAATTATAAATCAAAATTTGAATTAATATATAAAGACAACAATGAACCTTCAAATTCTTACAACAGTGTATGAAAAATGGATTTATTATTCACTTCAAATATCTCCTTTCCTGTAGATTCCAAGTTCTTTCAAGAATTGATTTTTACAACAGTGCAAAGTTTCCACTCTCATCGAGAGATTGGAATCTACTTACAAGAATAATATTATAGCTTTTATAATTTTTTTCCAACCAAGGTTGAATCCTCCATCAACCAAAAAAGAAGATCCTCCATCATGAATCAACTACAGAATCAAAACGGCCAAATACAAATTCTAGGAAAAACATGTTTAGAAACTCAATGATATCTTTAGAAATATTCATTTTTTTGCAAAACGACTCTCTAGAGAGGTAAAATGGTTTGTTTTGTAGATGAGTTTTCAACCGTTTTGCGAGATTCTTCTTGGTTTGTTCAGAAACTATGTTTTAAATTAGCCTTCTGAAGATTGATGTGAAATCCAATCTGAGAAAATATTGTTTCAAACAAAAATAATTTCTCTCAAATGGTTCCTTTTCTGAGAAAACTGCACTTTTGGAAGGTAAAACGACCCGTTATGTAGATGGGTTTTCAACCATTTTTCCATATTCTTCTTGGTTTTCTCAGAAATGATGTTAGAAATTTGTTGGTCAATTTAGATTTCACCCAAATTCGTCCAGTTTGTTGATAATTGTTTGGAGGTTTCTAGAATCATCTGCATAAATTTGGTTGTAGAAGTCTTGTAGAAATCCATCTCCATGTGAAAGGATCTGAAAACAAACAAATCAAAATAGATTATAATTTAGGGTTACATAAGTAAATAAATAAAATAAATATCAAAACTATACAAAAAAATTTCACACCAATTAATGTACAAATAGAAAACTCAATTAATTATTAGATATCATGATTTAAAGCATGTAATGCTGAGATAAAGTTCATATCCCTTTCTTAAGCAATTTTCAATTTTCAATTTCCATTTTATCTTTTGTTCATCAAAACTTTTAAAAATTAAACCTTTTCGTGAATTATTTAACAACGTCAAAACATATTAATGCTTTGAAGATAAACACAGACAAAACTGGTGAAAGATCATAATAATCCTTATTTCAAACAATTCGAGTTGCAGAATGAATTCAAAGAAGTTCATCTGAGTATGTGCACCACGTTGAATATCCAGAGAACTAAAAGATTCAAATAATCCAAAGAATCGATCAAAACACACCACACCAAAAGTCATAGAAAGGAAATCAACAAATCAACTTCTTCAAACCAAGCAAGACAAAATCAAAACACAATGAGAAAGATGATTTTTCCAAGATTTGAATGTGGACCCTTAAATTTTGTAAAACATTTATGGGGAGTTGTTGGAAGCCCAGTAGAACCTTCAAAAAAAAAAAAAAAAAGTAAGGAATCACTTGGTTCCCTTTAGAATTTCTTTCTATACTTGAAAAGCTTGATGAGAAGCTTTGCTAAATCTTCATAGTTTGATGATTTAAAAGAATAGGAAGGTCGATATTGTAACAAATATTTGACATTAAGATTTAATGTCGATAGATGCAAGACATTCCAAGAGAAAGTGTTTTTCACCATCCACCTTTTTAGCAGACATTCAAAGAGAAAGTGTTTTTCATCCTCCACCTTTTTAGTATCGCAAAGATGACAAATTCTTTCATCCCATTGCATTTTGTGAATTGTCCAATGTCCTATTTCACTATAGAACTTATGACAATTCGTTTTTATTTAGCCATGTGATTTTATTCTTTATTCTAGCTATAATATAAATACACTTTTGATATTCTAAATTAGGGTCAATGACCTCTTTATAGTATCTTATTTTTCTCTTATCCTCTAATTTTTATCACACCACACCGTCCCTTTAATTCTAATTCTAGATGTCTTTGACTGGAGTTTGAAACAATTTTAGGAATCCTCTTGTCTTTCATGTTAATTATCTTGTGTTTTGACTGGAGTTTGAAACAATTTTAGGAAAACGTTTGTGGATTTCCTTGATCTTTCTCCACAATTATCTAGAAATATTGCAACCACAAACTTCACAACCTATAAAATAAAGTTTCTGCTTTTGCCATAAGTAGAGGCTCATAATATTTTTAAGGTCACGGCAGCACACCAAATTGGTGTATGAGACCCCCCTTGTTTGTGGGACAAGGGACCCCACACCAAATTGGTGTATGAGACCCCCTTGTTTGTGGGACAAGGGACCCCCCTACCGCCCAACGATTTGACTGGTAAAGTCTACGAAGGTATACATACCCTACCCCCCTCTGGATTTGAACCCATGACCTCTTAAGAGGAAACACATGTTCTTAACCATTAGGCCCACTCAAGCTGTATAAATTTACAAACATACCCATTTTTAAACATACCATTTACCATTATTAACATTAAAAAAATAAAATAATAAACAAAACATAACTTAACCTAATGTTCCCATTTTTAAACATACCATTAACCATTATTAACATTAAAAAAAAATAAAATAATAAACAAAACATAATATAACCAAACGTTCCACTAAAACATAGATAGTAAGAAGTAATTTTACAATTTTTAAAATCGAATCAATCTTTGTATATTAATTTTATTAAATTTAACTTATATATATATATATATATATATATATATTTTTTTTTTTAATCAAAATCACCGCGATCATTATTATTCATGAAATGAATTTATGATAATTATAAAAGTGGGAAACAAACAAATTTATTCATACATATCAATAAAATTGTAATCCAATGGATTATAAATTAGTAAATTAAAATGAGATGGTCTCTTAAAAAATAACAAGGCTTCAATCTTTATCTGTCCTACACAATTATTTAAATAATTTATACAAATAAATTTAATTTAATTAAAATTATTAAAAAAAAATACAATAATTAACTCCATTAACAAAATCACTTATTTATTTATAAAAAATAACTCTTATATATATATATATAAAAATATAAAAATACTTAATTTACAACTTTCCCACCACAACCGAGTGAAATACAACAACCCAATTAAATACAAATATTAATATTAGTTACATGATAATTCCATGTTAACAATAAAAATTAAATACAAATATTAGTTACATGATAATTCCGTGTTAGCAATAAAAATTAGTGTGGGCCAATCTGTGTTGGGAGAGACACAGACCCAGACCAATAAGGAAGAAACAAAATATCTCCATCACCTAACAATCCTCAAGAAAGGTGTAACCATTTAAAATATGTCACAGATATTTTGTGAAGTAAATGCAATATTAAAAGAAAATCTAAAAGATAGACATGGCTAAAATTATTCACAAATAATAGAGCATCACTTTTTTCAAAAATATAATTAAAAAATTAATTTAAATATAATTAAGCTATTTTTCGCTTTTGAGAAAGATTTTGAAGCAGCACTGTGTGTTAATTCCGTACAAAACACAGAATTTCCAGCGTATACTTAGTTTTGAAGGAAGTCTCGTCATCCTCATCAATGTAACTTCAGTTAATAATTAACTCACGGGTTCACCGCGGCCCCACTGACGTCGTATTATGTGATCATATACAGCAAAGGCAGAGGCTCTTGGGGGCAAGCTCAAACGTCATGATTTTGGCCACGCAGAGAGCTGGAAAACTGAATAAATGCAGCGTCATGGAGCAGATCCCCAGTCATTTACATTCGGTGCACTGAAGTGTCATTAATATTCAGGCAAAAACCACCAGAAGCTGTGGATTATATGCCTGGAACTCAGGTAACAATGTGCAGCCAGTGGTTTTAGCTTTAATGGGGCTGTGGTCCAATCTCTTTTTTTTTGACTATAATAGTGTTGGGTTTAGTTCAAGATGGTCTGAGAATGCTTGAGATTGAAGACAGATCTGAGTTTTGAATTGGGTTGAGCTTCTGATTTTTGTTGAGGATTTGCATTCGGATGAGATTTTCCTGATGCAGAATGGAAGTGGGTGTTGTATGAAATGGTCCGAGAATGCATGAGACTTGAGGAGCACTGAAGATTTGTTTTAGAATTATCTTCCTATGGTAATCCTTGGGCTAGAATGATATTGGGTTTACTATGAATTGTTGTGCGAATTCATAGAATATTGGAGCTTAATTATTGGGCTGAGGTTCTTGTGGTTTTTGTAAGGGATTGGGTTTGGTAATGAATGATATGAGATGACACGAAGTTTGAACATGATTGAAGATTTGCACTAGATTGAACCTGGCTGTTGTTGGGTTTGGTATAAATCTGAAGTTTCTTATTGGTTTTCTGAGCCAGAATAGTACGAGCTTTGTGTAAAATGATTTGAGAATTCATGAGATTCAAGATGTATCGAAGATTTGCATTTGATTTGATTGTCAAGCAATTTCTGATCAAGTCGTAAATCAAGCGAGTTTTCTGTGATTACGTGCTATATTGCCCCGAGAGGAGAATTTGTATATTGATCCAAACATGGGGTTTAATTCATCAGAAGACCATTTTGACATGCTCCCAGATTCACTTCTGCTGCTTATATTCAACAAATTTGCTGATATTAAGGCCTTAGGACGATGCCGTGCGGTATCAAAGAGGTTCTCTAGTATAGTCCCGCAAGTGCGGAATGTGGTAGTTAAGGTGGACTGTGTTATATCCAGCGAAGAAACCAACCTTAACAACAGTGGTAAAAATAGGGGGATATGGAACTATTTGATGAGAATCATGATGGGTAGCATTGTTAGGCCATGGCACGCATTGCAGCATATTTTGGGCCCGAAAAAATCCATGGTTACAGAGGTTTCCCATCATTCTCCCGGTGAGGTTTTAAAGAATTTCAAGGAAGTACAGAATCTGAGGATTGAATTGCCTGCTGGGGAACTGGGCATTGAGGATGGTGTGCTGTTGAAATGGAAAGCCGTGTTTGGGAGTACTTTGGAGAGTTGTGTTATTCTCGGGGCCTCTTCGGTCTTCAATCCCGCTAAGGATAAGAGAGATGATAACCGTGATTCAGAGAAATCATGGCTTCTTCAAGGTAAGGGCTGGTCCGGGCTCTTGAAATCAATAAGGTCTTGTTTTTGTTTTGTGTTTTTAGTTATTAGTGCTAGTCTGTGTGGATTTGATCCAAAAGCTTTGTTCTTAAGCAGTTTTTGGTTAGGTTTGGTTAAACTGATGGTTTGTGATTGATTTTGGGAATACCTGTTCTGGGTGTTTCATTGGGATCAGATAAGTGAGTTTTATTTGATCAGATTTGGGAAATATTCGTTTATTCTCCTGAAGTGATAATTTCTGTCAGTTTTAGTGAAAATGATGATCTTTGGTTGATGTGGATGCGTTTCTTTTAGCTCTTTAATGATAATTCCTCTTAAATCGATTAAAAACAGACTTCGAGCAGTTTTGGAGGGAGCTTTTTTCTTGACTAATGTGGTCGATTTTATTAGCTGTGAAGCCTCTTTTCTTTTCTCCAGCCTTACCGTTAGTTTCTATTTGGTAGGCAATTTTCTGGGCTCATGCGAAAATCTATTCTCTGGTAAAATGACCTTTGATCACATGCCCTACTTATGGCCTGCATCTTTGCGTTGGTTGAGCTGTGGTTCAGTGGTGAGCCAGTAGGAGTTTTCCTCCACTGGCCCAGGTTTGATTCCAAGCTTTTTGGTGTTTGCACCCTCTCTCGTCTACTTGGAATACGCAAAGCAACACGTCACATGAGATTGACCCCAGTCTGGCAAAAAAATGCGGACTCAAGAGTTCCTGTGTAAAAAAATTGACCTTTGATCAGCTGTCCAAAGACGTCACAGGAGATTAACCCCAGTCTGGCCAAAAAATGGGGACTGGGGAGTTCCTGTGTAAAAATGACCTTTGATCAGCCTTCCAAGCCAGACATTCTTTTGCTAATTTCTGGTGTCAGGAACAAAATGGTGATCATTGCTTTTAGTTAGCTTTTGTAAGGCTTTACTGGTCAGCTTTTACAGGTTTTGTGAAAGCAATAATACCTGCTCACTTGGTAGATTGATGTTCCACTTCAGCAGTAGTTTCTGTTACGTTTCCTAAATTGGATAGTCATTGTTCAGCTTCTGGAGATTGTATTTTTTATTGGTAGTAACTGATTTTCTTTATTAGAAATGTTAAGAACAAGGAATCCTTAATGGGGTTTTTCAGATGGACTGTATTTTGGCTTTTGCTGCATTTTCTATTAGGTCTAGATGGGAGGGGGTGGAAAGTTGTATTCTGCATCTAGAAATTCCTCTTGTTTGAGTGTGCCATGGGATCTCTGTTATTTGTTGTTATCTTTCAGAAAAATGGTTCGTTGTAGAATCGGCATCATTATGTTTGCGTTTATCTCTTGTGGATCTGTGCTTATAATCTTTAACAGCATGTCTTAGCTTTATAAAGTATATTTAATTCAAACTGAAAAAGAGTATTGATTCCAATGCAGAAAATGGGGCTTCAGAGGATGACGACACTGGGAACATTCCTGAATCATTTTACACCAATGGAGGCCTGAAACTGAGAGTGGTTTGGACCATCAGCTCCCTTATTGCTGCTTCTGCAAGGCATTATCTTCTTCAAAATATCATATCCGAGCATCCCACCTTGGAAAATCTTATTCTTACTGATTCAGATCGGCAAGGAGTTTTATGCATGAACAAATGTCAATTGCAAGAATTCCGTGATAAACCTCTTGCAGCCTCTGCTACATCTACCAGAACCCAAGTTCCTGCACTAAACATGAAGCTTTGGTATGCCCCATATCTAGAGCTCCCATGTGGAATGGTTTTGAAGGGTGCGACCCTGGTCTCAATTCGCCCTTGTGAGTATCCAATATGCAAGGAAACTGATGGATTTTTGGCTGGAGCTTTCGAAGGACCATTCAAGACTGCAGCCAGTCTTCTTTCAAAGCGGAGGACATATCTTCTGGAGATGAATTCATTCTAGGCCTCTGAACATAGGCAGTTAGCTCAACTGTTACAGGACTCTTTATGAAGATACTTGAGTTTTACCTCTAGTTTCATATTCAAGAAGTCTGTGAATGAAATATCAGTTGACATCAGAGTAATTTGATCCTGCCTCTGCCTCTGAATTTGGTGCTTCCATAAATTGACCAAATAGGTAAGTTGGCTAACCATTCTGATCATCAATGAGCTGAAGTGGGGATGCTGGTACAACTTTCCCTTGCTCGACAATTTGTCCAGATCCACTTCAATCTTTTCAGAAGTTTTCATCAGTGTACTTTTCACCCTGCATTTCCTCTTTATGTCCACTGATATACCATTGTAAGAATTCTTGATGACCATTTGGTTTGTTGTGAGGATGGTAAGAGTCAGGAAATTGTAATTTGTATAGGGGCCACATTTTCTAATCTTTGATCAGTTTTATCACATGAAGGCTATGTACAAGCTGGCTTGAAAAATTCCAACATCTCATTGCCATGCAAGGATAAAATTACACAGGAGAAGTTGAAGAATTTGTCCTCAGCAAGCATAGCCATAGTTTACCTTTAATGTTCCGGACTATCAGAGGACTACTGCTCACTGAGCATCTCAATCTCAATAAGTACCTTCCCTTTATTCAAAAAGTACTTGTAAATTTTAATAAAATTCTGTAGTTGTAAAGCATAATAAAGAGCTGTCCACTGAATTCAGGTTGTGGGAGCTGAGTTGCTATTCAGTGGTGCCAAGCAGTAAATAAATACAAATGCTAACTGCAAATTGATAAAATAAATTTGTAAATATCTCTTGTTCTACTTGGTCATTTTTGTTAGCAGTTTCTATAAAGTTGATATCGTGGAGATCTCTTCTTCTGCTTGTTTGTTTCTTCTGGGTTTTCTCAATGTTTTACAATAGGATAGACAAATTACAAATAGTGAAGCAGTCCTCAAAGAGAATGACAGCCCTCCTTTGCCATCATGACTCAAACTCTAATCAGATATATCCATATCCATAGCTCCCTTTATTAGCTTATTCTATTCACACCGAGTATAAATGACTATTCTCAAGATAAGGTCTTAGTCTTGACCTCTTCTCAGACAAGGTCACAAAGGGCTTACCTCAGTTCAGGTTACGTCCCGGTCTTAACTGAGGAAACCAGCTCTGCTCATGTAAGGTCCCAAACTGAACTTCCTTTCTCTTGAGGATAATAATGAAAACCATGATGATCATTGTGAGAGGAGAGGTTGTCTGCTCCATTTAGCCATGAAGTGCTTTTACCTTCTCCAGGGGTGATAAGTGATCACATGTGGATACAAATATCTGTAATTTATATTCAACTAATTTTATTATTACAAATACAAACAAGGATATGTTTTTGATTTTGCTTTCGAGCTGTTGAGGCTCAAGGCTAAGGCATCAAATGTAACTTTGTACTTATGCGCATTCTTGATATGGTTTGGGAGGTCCAGAATGGTTGCTTTGGTAGGTAGACGTGACTGGGATATGGTTTGAGAGGTTCACAATGGCTGTTTTGGTTTGAGTAATCTTTTAAAGGCTATCTACACTGACATTACACTGACATTAAATATGGTTTGAAAGAAATGATGGTATCGCAAGCTGATCTGCCTTCTAAATCGTCTTACCATTCTTCATTCTTAATAATGAGGAGGTCACTTCATCCTTCGGATTCAAGTCATATCTAAGTTGTCTTTCGGATTTAATACTTGGGGATTATAATCAATATACAAGCTTTTGATTATCACTTTAAAATGTTGCACTTGCCCTAAATGATGCTTTGGGATGTAATAAATCCGATTTAATGTAAGATTTTTCACCGAAGAACCTTATTTAATGACTAAACTTCTCTTAAATAGATTAAGGAGCTCAAGGTCAAACAGTATGATTTCAGCACTGGTATCAATGATGATCAGATCTGAAGGTCTCACCAAAATTCTTTCTAAAGACGAAATAGTGAAAGGGGTAAATTATCAACAAGCGTAGACTTAAAAGGCCTACACTATAAGTAGACATAAATGGCCAACAACACAGGTGTAAAGCAACACCAATCTCTCACAAGAAGCAATTGTCGAAGGAGATTAATTTATTTGTCCTGCTCTAATAATTGCTTGTAGAGGTGGGAGGAGATCAATTTGTTTGTCCTGCTCTAATAATTGCTTGTAGAGGTGGTTATCCTATTCTCTACTTTTTGAAGAAGTAAATGATTTGAATTTTTTAAAGCAGTAATCACCATAATTCAGTTATATAATTTTTGGTCAAATTGCAGTTTTTTTTATTGTGAAAATTGTTTTTTGAATATATAAATGGATTCGGTGACATTAAAAATCCTTATTATAGACATTTGGATTGTGTAATCTCAACAACTAATATCTACAGATCCAACAATTCTTCTAAATTTTTAACCAAATTTTAGACAAAAACAATTGAAAAAATATAACAGATAAAGATACAAATCATAGCATGTTACAGTATACTTTATTAATTTTTCAAAATTTTCTTCACCTAATCTTATGTACACAGTCACACTGGATTAATGCACTCTGACAGAGCTCTGTACTAGTTATTCTCCTTTAATAAAATAGAGTCGTGGAGTTTTTATACCGCGGGATGGTTATCTATGTGTATTCTATTTTTCCATGTCGGTTTTAATTTCATTTATAGTCGAGATTCTTGAATGCAACGATTGTTCTCTATAATTTTCAATTTTAGGTGTTATTGCATTGTTACATTAGTTGCTTGCTTTGTTCTTGGTTTCTATTTTCCTCGTTAAACCTGTTAAATATATAAATGCGTGAAATGTTGCAAAGAATAACACTGTACAGCGATGCAACAGAAACAAACTTACAGCCAATGTGAAAGTTCCACCACTGAAATTCAGCCTTTGTAATTTAAAAAACTGTCTGTAATTTCAGATCAAGTTGGTATCAAAGCGAAGCTCGAAATCACTTGGAGTTGGCATGTATGGTCAAGACCCGGAGTGGGTATGAAAAGAGTGGAGAGCCACTTCAGTCAGGGCTCGAACAAGCTAAGATGGAAGGGTTTCCTCACAAAAGGGGACCTAGAAGGTAGGTTTGCTTGGTTGAAGCGAAATATTGTTGCGTGCACAAAGAACAATACCAAGAGGACCTAGAAGGAATGGGTTTGTTCGGTTGGAGTGAAATATTGCTGTGCTAACAGAAATGATGACCAATCTCATGAAGGGAATGGTCAAGAAAGAAGAAGGTTCAGCAGCCTCCGAGCCTAAAACCCTAAAACCTTCATTAATGTCAACTCTTCGTCCTTACCTTTCTATTGCACCATTGAAATTAGAGGTTACGCTTGAAACACCAAGCTATGATGGACACGTTGATGCTGAAAATCACAACAATTGATTCAAGCCAATTTGTTCTGTGAGTAACGACGGTAATATCTCATCGCCAGTCCATAGAAAATAGAAAATATGGTCCTCGGATTCTCCTTTCGATTTTGGAGTATTATTCATCCAATACAAACAAATAATTGGAGTGGATTTTAGATTTTCAGACGGAGAAGATGGATTATGGGAGTGTGTGACTTGAACTATTGATTAGGCCATGCAGATACTTTCTCTAATCTACCACATCAATATTTCTGATAAAATGTGTCTGTCCCAATTTCCTTATCAGAAATAGGAAGTTTAACACCTGGGTGGAAAGGCATCGGTCAGTGTGTTCCGTTCTCTTCTCAGAAATAGGACCGTTCTCTTCTCAGAAATAGGAAGTTTAACACCTGGGTGGAAAGGCATCCGTCAGTTTGTTCCGTTCCAAGAGAAGTCCTCCTATAATCGAATCCGGAATCCGGATCAGGAAGCGCTACTTAAGATCCGGTCAATGGGGTATTATTTTCATATAATTGATAATTGTCATTATCCGAGAATACAAGGACGAACAAAAAAATATAATTTGATAGGTCTAGAATGGCCAGCCCTGCTGAAAAATAAGTTTTATCATTGCTTATCAAAACTAACAACCGATTAATGGGCAAATACTTCCGCCAAACGAAAGCAGAGAATGTTCCAAGATTACATCACTAAATTCAAAGAAGGCATTCTAGTAAGCCTCAAGCTGGGGATCAACATGTGTTGATGAAATACCAAGGAGCTTGCGTGGTTACATCAAAAAAGGAATTGATCCTCTTTGAGGTTTATAACCTTGATGATCTTTGTAAGGTCATTGAGGTTGATGATAAAATATGATATGATCTTAACGGTTATAGAATCATATATATATATATATATATATATCTTATGCATTTAAGAGAGTTATATATATGGAGTTAAATGTACATGTAATAGAGTATTGTATATGTTAGCACTGAGAGTCATTTTCAGATTGTAAGAGGATAAGCTTAGTTCCCATCAAAATGTAAATGTATTGAAAATGATTTGAGTAGGTGGATCGGAGCAAGACTTCAAAGAAAGGAAAATATAACAGAGGTAACTTTCAATTAGTGGGACCGTTGGACTATGGAGTCATAAGTGTCATGCTAATGAAGGCATTTAAACTACCTATCAAACAAAAGATTTATGTGGCGATGAGGAGAAGGAAGACATAATGTCTCTGAGTGATAAACGATCAAACATGGGCAAGATGACAGCATATCCTCTACCGCCTCAAGAATCCATAGATCAAAGATGCTACCTCCAGACGAGAAGAAAAACAAAAAATGTTTGACTGATAAACGATGAAACATGGGCAAGATGACATCAGATCGTTTACCGCCTCAAGATTCCATAGATCAAAGATGCTACCTCCAGACGAGAAGAAAAACAAAAAATGTCTGAGTGATGAACCATGAAAGATGGGCAAGATGACAACAGATCTTCTACCGCCTCAGGAATCCATAGATCAGAGAGATGCTACATCCAGACAAGACGAAAAACATAAAATGTCCGAGTGATAAATGATGAAACATGGACAAGATGACAACAGATCCTTTACCGCCTCAGGAATCCATAGATCAAAGATGCTACCTCCAGATGAGAAGAAAATAGAAAATGTCTGAGTGATAAACGATGAAATATGGGCAAGATGACAACAGATCCTCTACCGCTTCAGGAATCCATAGATCAAAGATGCTACCTCCAGACGAGAAAAAAAACAGAAAATGTATGAGTGATGAACCATGAAAGATGGGCAAGATGACAACAGATCCTCTACCGCCTTAGGAATCCACAGATCAGAGAGATGCTACATCCAGACAAGAAGAAAAACAGAAAATGTTTGAGTGATAAATGATGAAACATGGGAAAGATGACATCAGATCCTCTACCGCCTCAAGAATCCATAGATCAAAGATGCTACATCTAGACAAGAAAAATAAAACATGTAAACTAAGAAGACAGTCTGATAAAAACAACTCAAAGAAATCTTCAAAACATAATATTTACAATCCATGCCCCTCATGCTTACAAACTGAAAAATACAAAGCCCTGCTCCTAAAACTCTATCGGCTCTCCGGCCTCTGAACCCTCCTCCTCCTTACATATCCTTCATCGGATGTATTTATAGTCAAAACAATAGACATGTCTTGCTGCTTGGACATTTCTTCTCCAGTGTCATGTGTCTTCTCTTTTCTGTCTTGTTGCTTTCGTCAGAAGGAAACTCTGGTCAGTATGGGCATGCAGGAAAAACTGCCCTCCGTGGTACCTCGGGATGACAGTCTTTTGTCTCCACGGCCAGACCCTCCATGCTTTTTAATTACTGAGTGAGTCGAGGTTTCAACCACCAGTCCTTTCTTTTATTAACTGAATCCTTGGGATTGGGAAGAGGTTTAATGCCTAGGGGGCTACCACGTGTTGCTCTCGGATTTAACGTTATATAAGCACGTGATTGTGGGGCCGTCAAAGGCGGTTTGGATCCACACCGCTTTTGAGCCCGCAATTCACCACCTTCCGCCACGTAGCCCTTTTGCCATACCATGGTTTCAATTGCGAGACCGCTCAAGAATTTTATCGTTCGAGCATGTTCTATCCCCACAATGAAGCGTGGTCATTGATATGCTACAATATGCGATTTGGGAAAGCCCTGTTTTTGCTGCCACACGCCACTCTTGGATTGACCTTGCTTCCTGTTGCAAAGATCGACGACTCTTAATTACTTCGGGAGCTTTTCTTCTGCTTGCTCCTGCAATTCTCTGAAGTGTCGAATTCCCGAAGTGTGAGATCTGGCGTCATTGGCCCCTTGATTTGGACGACCAAGATTCACTTCGGGAGTTCGGGCTTCGGGGCTTTTTCTTTTGCTTGCTCGCACAATTCTCTGAAGCGCCGAATTCTCGAAGTGAGAGATTTGGTGATGCATGGCCTCTTGTTTTGGATGGTTGAGATTTACTTTGGGAGTTCGGGCTTCGGGCCTTTTTCCTCTGCTTGCTCGCGCAATCCTCCGAAGTGTGAGATCTGCCTCTACGTGTCCTCTTTTTTTGGATGATCGAGATTTACTTCGAGAGTTCGGGCTTCGAGAGTTTTCTCTTGCTTGCTCGCCCAATTCTCTGAAGTGTCTAATTCTCGAAGTGAGAGATCTGGTGACGCGTGTCCTCAACCTCCAATGGCTCAGATTTACGTCGGGACTTCGGGACGCTTGGCTAGTCGTTAATCCTTGCGTGAATTTTAAATTTTGATTGTCTGAGGTCCGCTAATCTGAACTGCACATGGGATTCCACCATTGAAAATCGAACCTGCTTGTTGCTTGTATTTCAAGCCTGAAATGGACTGTTTTTGAATATTGTGCTTGGAAGTTACTTGTGCAACAAAAGACTTGGTCGTCCTGTGACCTTGAAATGTATGAATGTATTGGGGTAT
This sequence comes from Picea mariana, assembly GCA_032191745.1. NCBI lineage: Eukaryota > Viridiplantae > Streptophyta > Pinopsida > Pinales > Pinaceae > Picea > Picea mariana. Next base: position 143,951 of record JASDQU010102691.1, read on the forward strand.
CTGTAGGAGGTTTTCTTATTATTTAAGCAATTATTGTGTAACTCATCTCTCTTATCTATCTTAGAGTTGTGTTTCACTCTCACATTTTCTATACCTGGTGTATGCTCAAAGTTCTTATGATATTTTAAGGTTTTGGTGCATAACAAAATACAAGCAAGCACTGGGGAATGGAAAACCCAAAGGAAACATCCAACAATGGAATGGAAGGAAGAAGATTACCAACATTGTGCAATCCAAGGATAGTGGTAAGACTCATTGCAACCAATGTGATATAAATAGACCAATGTTATGAAGACTGAACTATTGATTCAATAGGGTGACCCAAAAAACTAGAACCGAACCAAAATTGCCGTGAACCAGCGAGAAATCCTGATAGAAAACTAGTCTCCAAATATTCAAATTTTGATCTATATATCCATATAAATCTGAACCATTAAACATATATGCAATTTTTTCTCATGGATATAACAAATAAAGATGAATATAACAAAAAAACAAAATGTAGTACATATCTCAACCAAAATACATGAACAAAGAGAGTCTAAATAACCTTTATAGTCCAAAAATAAGCATAGTAATCACTTTTAACTATAGAGTTTAGAGATAAAGTTTATACTTTATAATCTAATTATATGACAATGCCATCATTATCTTCATCCTCTACACGAGTGTACTCGAGATTGTGGCTCAACTCCCCTGGCTTGAAGTTCCAACACCAATGTTTAGATCTTTGGGAGTGGAAGTGGGTCCAAGTCCATCCAAGATAACATTGAGGTTCAGAATCATGTTTAAAAAAATAATTTTGGGGTTTAAAGTTCCAACACCAATGTTTAGATCTTTGGGAGTGGAAGTGGGTCCAAGTCCATCCAAGATAACTTTGAGGTTCATAATTAGGTTTAAAAAGATAAGTTTTGGGTTTAGAATTAGGTTTAAGGATTTACTTTTTAACCCTTTTTTTCTCCATTTTTTAGTGTTTTTAATGGAGCCATGGTGCACTGGTATGAAACTCACTAATTCATACTAGAAGGACAAGTTTTGTATGGAACCAACCACTTCATTCATTGAACCGATGGTTGCGATCTAAAGGGCCAATGCCAACTGGAAACCCCTAGAACTGGTCCCATTAGTCCTAGTTTGGTTATGATAATATTGAAATAGACATTCTGAAGCAAAATGCTAGAAATTGTACCTAAAATTGCATATTAAAAATGGGAAGAACGTGTCCAAGCAAGCTCTCACCAATGTTGACAGGTAAGAATTGGAATGTGACTTCGATCCAAATGAGAAGATCGGATTATGAGCATGCAAAAACCACCAACTAGTGAAGATGATTTGAAGAAATTCAGTGCTAAGAGAAAAGCGTTGTTCAAGATTCAAATGAAGATGATGAAGGTCATTTCAATGTTTGACCTAGGAAGTCATAAGAATATGATTTCAGAGAGTTGGCATGGAAATTGGGGTTCAGGGCCCATAAGCATCCAAAACGCATCCATAGGGATGGATCCATTAGGCAACAGGACAATATACGTTTAAATTTGGCATCTCAGTGCAATTCATTAATGTAGTAGAGTGTGATGTTGCCCTATTAGATCTTTATAAGGAATTCTTTTTTTGTAGGATAACGATTCCATCTACCTCAAAAACAAAAACATTGCCTAAATATATGTGTTATAACCCTAAATTGCACCACACATGCTTACCTGGCATAAGGCCAACTCATATCCCTTCTTTGCCAAAGCACTGCTGAACAACTCTTTGAAAATCCTCTTTTATAAAGGCCCATGCACCCTAATCCATTACTGCACACGTGTACACACTGGCTGACCCAAAACAACCCTCATGGATTGACAAAAGCACGAAAAAAAGAAAGTTTCCGATGGAACACAAAAGCTATGGGTGAGTTAACTGAAACTCCTGGCCATGCATGGCCGAGGGTTCGTCCAAATACCTAGCTCCTTCTAACCTATAAAAGAAGGGGTAGGGGTCCCATTTGAAAAAGAAAAAATATAGCAAAGAAACTCTGCCCATTTACGTATTCCCATTGTCCCAACCCTTTAGCCTTTCCTTGTGCCAAAGGAGATTCAAAGAAAAGCAGTGGGAGGACAGAAGAAGAGGAGCCCAGGATCAGGTTCAAGGAGCGGTGGCCGGTCTTAACTTTTGTAAGTTGATTCATTCAAAGTAATAAAGAAAAAGCTTTTCCCGTCCCAATTCATGAACTTTTTTAGTTTGATTAGTATATGTTTGGATTTCTAACCCGTTAGTATATAAGTAGTATGCATGCATAGTTGTTGCTTGTCTTGGATGCAGGTCAGCTTTGGAAGGAGTATTGCGAACAAGTAATCAAGTACAATGGAGGATCGACATCAAACGCCGGGAACGAGGTAGGTTGATTTTTCCATGCATTTACTAAGAAAAGGGGATTTAAATCTAGGGATGAAGGTAGAAAGTAATTTCTCTTCGGTCATATCTGCATGCAAAGTCTGAATTCTATTTGCTAGTCCGTAGGGAAGTTTTCCCCACAACAGAATTGACGACCATAGAGGGGAGACTCTCTAGGGTTCCTGGAATTTATTTTAGTTTTTGGGTAGTTTGAAAGACTAGTTTTTCTTGCCTATTTTTTCTTAATTTCTGTAAGGTCTGAGCTAGCAGAGAGTCTAGTTTTCCATACCAACTTTCTCTGATTTGCTTAACTGTGTTTGTTAGGACCCACAGAGGTACACACGGCCTACATAAGGTCTGCACGGGTGTGCTCGCGCCCTACTCTCTTACAGCCCGCATGTGAACGCTAACTGAAGAGGTAGCAGTAGTGTGTAGAGTTCAGAGAATTTCAGAGGCAGTCATCCTCTTCCCTGTCAGAATCACACATTCTCAGGGGGTGTTTTGGAATTCTGTCTGAGTCTTGTTTGCTAGCAGTTCTGTCTCAGATTGTTTTTGCCTTATCATTTTTTCCTTACATTATTGGTTTTTTTGTTAAAAAGAGTTTTCAAGCCTTCAAGGGATCCTGGTTATCAATATCAGTGGTTTCTTCTTGGTTTTGGGTTCTCTGTCTTCTTTTTTCTCAGAGATTAGATATACACGCGGCCTGTACAAGGTCAGACCGCGTGTACATGCCCTCTGTCTCTATCCAGCACGCGTTTTCATGCGTGCTGTTTGATTAACAGTCGCGTGCTTATACAAGATACTTTTTGTTGAGGGTAAGGTAGTCATCCTTTCTCTTGATAAGAATTATTCCTCTCAGGTGTTTGAATCTTTGTTTGAGCATTCAATATCTTAGGATTAATCTTACTCTTAGCCTACTTTTTCTCAATTAAAAAAGTTGTCATAAAAATAAAAGAATTTTTAAGGTTTTTAGACAAGTGTGAAAGTCATTGTTTTTAAAATTGCTAGTGTGTGATTTTTGACCTGATTCTTTGCGATCTACGACTAGGCCATAATTGTTTTTCTTGGTTTTTTCCTTGTCAGTATTTTTCCTTTCTTGCTTTACTAGCATTTAAATAAAAAAAATCTCTTTTCATTTTCTTGTTTGGTTGAAAAGTGTGTTTCTGCATTATTAGCCAGGGAAAAGTCGTTTATTTCATAAGTTTTTGCAGTTCACTTAGATCATAAGTAACTCGTAGTCAAGTAAAATTTCTTTTGAGTTTGCTGTCCAAAATCTTAGAAAAGTTAAAAAATCTTTTTTTTGAAAAGTTGTTGAAATTTTGCATTAAGTAAAAGTTTTGTTTCCAACTTTTTTATTCATTTTTTGCTTTTGTCTTTTTCACATCATCAGTTTCACCTTCATACCCCTTGACGTAAGACAAAGCCATAAAATTAACGCTAAATTTAAAATCTATTAGACTTTTATGTTTGTAGGGTTCACCAACTAGTTCAGGATTAGGGCCTTGGATTAGGTTGGAGAGGAAACTCTTCAAGGCCATTTAAAATCAAACATTGGAGTCTAAGTTTGGGAGTGTCTAAGTCCACTGTCGTGAAAGTTATCCGGGACCTTCCTCTAACACAGGGGATAAACACGAGGTCGCGTGCGGAAAGGTAGCGGAAATAACCCCTCCAAAGTTGGACCAATCGTAGTGGAGAACACATATAGAGGGCTTGTTTTGGGATTCCGTCGTTTGCATTTTCCACGAGGCTTCGTGGGTCTCGAATCCGTTCGAGGTCCTCAGTTGTCTTCCAGACCATTTTCTCTCGATACCCTTGAGAGGTTTCGGGCTCGATACCCTGCTCATTGTGGTCTACCCAACTTTCGATTGTACTCACCTGGTGACTGTTCGCGTGCTGGCAACCTAGTTGCCAATCTTTGTTAGGGACATACATAGGTGACTGCAGGGGTATAACGTGGTACCTAGGACAGACATCGGGCCACGCTTTGCAGAGTATACCCGGTGGGTACTTCCGTGTTCGAGTTGCACTTGCACCGGTAAGTTGCTCTAGTGTTGGTTGTTGTAATTGTTCTTCCAATTAATTTAGTGTTTGCTTGTCTTATCTTCTAGAGAATTTTTTTAGTGTGTTACTTTTGAACGTTTAGACTACCTTAGAGTGTCTTGGATCTTCTCACACAGTGGAGGATCCTGAGCTCCACCGGTCACGAAGGCTTCTTGGCCTGCTGCCAGTTACACTGGAGCCATCCCCGCCACCATTAAGGCGAAAGCTAGACCAACAAGGGTCTTTTGAAGCGTTTGAGTTACAAACCATTGTGCCCGAAAAAACCCTAGAGGAATCGACCGTTTTGGACCTTGAATCATCTGCTCTTGGCCTGGTTGAAACCCCAACCACTGATTTCTTGGCACCTTTCATTGTACCAATTCAATTTTACGAGCGCCAGATAGTGTCGCACACAACAATGGAAACAAATGATGTTACTCCTTCTGGGAATTCTTCAATTCCCACCACGGTTGTCACCGCAGGAGAGCTTTCATCTCCTAACCCATGGTTGTTGGTCCAAGCCACCATGGTATTGAACGCAACTACTTCACACAGTGGTCCGAACCCGTCTTTGGTGGCGGCCATAACCCCTTTCACACCTAGTGCGACAGGCCCTTCGTGATCATACAGGATGCCTAGTTCGGGTATAAGTCCTATACTTTCCTACTCCACTTTACAGACTTTGGATCTGGGGGAAGGGAGCTCTAGCGCTCCTCTGCAAGGTCACATGGGGGGCACTCCTGCTCCTTTTAACGCTTTCCCTTATGGAGGAGGTCATATCCCTCCTTCGTCCCCTTCACTCGGTGGTTTGCATCAGCAATCCACTGGTCAACCTACACACAATAGTTTATTTGGAGTAGGGAGTCAAGGACCACCTTCGCATAGTATGCCAGTAGGTTCAACACCGTTTTCTTTGAACGGAACGTTTGGTAATAACACCTTCTCGTCCGCTGCTTTCCTGACTAGGGGCAACCCCATTTTTGGACAATCTACTCCTGTATAGGTTACTATTCATGCATAGGGGCCAAACCTAGCAGGATCTTGGAATTCAGAGCAGGGATTTGTTCCCTCCTCCAGAATGTCGATCTGGGGTAATTCTTTCCACAATCAATGGAACCCCAGACAAACTACTATGCCTATCCCCATGGGATCGGCAATGAGTAATCCTTCCCAAAGTCCTTCGAATACAATGCATGCCCAACAATCTATGTCCTATTTGGGAAATCAGCTGATGATGTCTCCACATATGAAAAATCCTTACGCTGGCCAGGGCCATGGTTTCTACCAAAATCCGGGCCAACAGCCAAACTTTTCCTGGCAACTTGGTGCCAGTCAAACTCCAGGCCCCTTTTTCCCATGTTATTCACAAAAACCCAAACTACCGTTCCTGGTGGCTTTACAGTTGCCAGATTTGACAAGGTTGTTGAATGACCCTATTTGTCATGATCCACATTGGTCTCCTATACCAACGAAGTTGCCTTTGGACATTCCAAAGTTCAAAGCCAAGCCTAACGAAGATCCAAGAGATCATGTGACTACCTTCCATCTTTGGTGCTCATTTAACTTATTGAAAGATGACTCCGTCCAGTTGCGATTGTTGCAATGTACTATCATTGAGAGTGCCGTAAAATGGTACAATGAGCTCGATCGCTCAAGATACTCTTCTTTTAGTGAACTGGCGATGGCTTTCCTGAACCATAGCCTTTAGTCTGATCATCAAGATTATCAAGTCCATGACCGAGGAGCCATCGAAGACCTCTGGGTAGTGCAGTCATACACTCATGTTACACTCCTACCTGATTTTTGAAGATTTTGAAGTTGTTGCTTGAGCTTTGAAGATCTCATCTCCAACCATCAGACCGAATTAGCTTCTGGAAGATGGATACTCTATATGTATAACTTTCTGATTTCAAGATGTAGCTTCGCTGTGCATTGTTCGCGACTACTCTTTATAGTTATTTGACATGGATTGATAATGTATTTGATTGGTATCCATGATTCTATTTTATCCCGAGCATGGGTATGCCCGCCTCGGTGAGACATTTGTTATTTTGTAGATGACACCTCCTGGTTCCTGATCCTTGGGCTCAATCGTTCAACACATCAGTAAAGATTGGTAATGTCTTTCGGCCATCAGATGCTTTTCTAAACTCACACTTTAGGGGGCATCTGTTATAACCCTAAATTGCACCACACATGCTTACTTGACATCAGGCCAACTCATATCCCTTCTTTGTTAAAGAACTGTTGAACAACTCTTTGAAAATCCTCTTTTATAAAGGCCCATGCGCCTTAATCCATTACTGCACGCGTGTACACGCTAGCTGACCCAAAACAGCTCACGTGGATTGACAAAAGCATGAAAAAAAGGAAAGTTGCCTACGGAACACAAAAGCTATGGGTGAGTTAACTGAAACTCCCGACCATGCATGGCCGAGGGTTCATCCAAATACGTAGCTCCTTCTAGCCTATAAAAGAAGGGGTAGGGGTCCCATTTGAAAAAGAAAAAATATAGCAAAGAAACTCTGCCCATTTACATATTCCCATTGTCCCAACCCTTTAACCTTTCCTTGTGCCAAAGGAGATTCAAAGAAAAGCAGTTGGAGGACAGAAGAAGAGGAGCCCAGGATCAGGTTCAAGGAGCAGTGGCTGGTCTCAACTTTTGTAAGTTGACTCATTCAAAGTAACAAAGAAAAAGATTTTCCCGTCCCAATTCATGAACTTTTTTAGTTTGATTAGTATATGTTTGGATTTCTAATCCGTTAGTATATAAGTAGTATGCATGCATAGTTGTTGCTTGTCTTGGATGTAGGTCAGCTTTGAAAGGAGTATTGCGAACAAGTAATCAAGTACAACGGAGGATCGACATCAAATGCTAGGAACGAGGTAGGTTGATCTTTCCATGCATTTACTAAGAAAAGAGGATTTAAATCTAGGGATGAAGGTAGAAAGTAATTTCTCTTCAATCATATCTGCATGCAAAGTCTGAACTCTATTTGCTAGTCCGTAGGGAGGTTTCCCCCACAACAGAATTGGCGACCATACTGGGGAGACTCTCTAGGGTTCCTAGAATTTTATTTAGTTTTTGGGTAGTTTTAAAGACTAGTTTTTCTTGTCTATTTTTTCTTAATTTCTGTAAGGTCTGAGCTAGCAGAGAGTCTGGTTTTCCATACCAGCTTTCTCTGATTTGCTTGACTGTGTTTGTCGGGACCCACAGAGGTACACGCGGCCTGCATAAGGTCTGTATGCGTGATCTGAAAATAGAAGGCTAACTTGTTATGCTATGCAAGCACCCTCTATCTCAATAAAATAAACCTTAACAGGACCTTGCTTCATGTGTTAAATGTGCAAAATAGTTTATGTGTTAAGTTCTTGGTTCTTCTTGGCAATGTATATGTGTGAGGAAATGTTCTTTTAAAAGATTATTTATGTGCTATAAACCATTACACAACAATGTAAAGTGCAGCAAATAACACAACAAACTCACAACAATGGCAAGATGATAAAGGAGTTCACCCCTCTCTGGGCTACATCTCCTTGAGCCTCCTTCAATGGACTTGGCTCTTTGGGATTAGTTTTTCAAATTCTCTTTACAAGATGCTGCTCAACTCCAATGGATTTACAGACTGTACCATTGGATTTAGAATACATAAAAACCCCAAAAATGACTGTTAAAACTCTGCAAATGGACAATGGCTCATCCAACAATGACCTCTTCTACATGTGACCTCCAAGCTTCCCTGAGCTTGAATGAGGCAAAAACACCTGCAAAAGTCCTACAATGGATCTAAAACCTATCCCAAAATGTTCAGAGCATAATAATTAATTAGAAATGACTATTCAGTCTCAGAAAATGGATATGTGCTCATCTGAGCAATGCCTCAAACAATGAGGGCTTTAAGGCTCATTGGAGCTTCCTCAAGCTTCAATGGTTAAAAACCTGCATTAGAAGTATCCCAATGCCTGTGAAAATATCACCAATGGACTCAACACGTCCAAAAACCCCTAGCTGGGCTTTTATAGCACCTGATTTGGTCAAAAACTTCAAAAGTTATGGCTTCTGCCATTTTTCCCCTTCAAGCTCTGTTACCTGTTCGCCATTCTGCACCTGTGGGTGAATGAACCTAGCTTCAGGCATTTCTCGTGCCTAAACTCAGCACCCATGCGCGTCCCACAAAATGCACCAATTTGTCGAACGGTTAACGAGATTAAATTCCCCAAGAACGGAGGTGTTGGGCGCATGGGGGACCATATGGTCACGTCCCGCGCACAAAAAAGGCTATCCATTTGAAAGGTTGAACCAGGGCTTGCCATGTGGCGGGCGTATTAGTTGTTCACCGTTTGAAAAACCAAAATTAAATCCGCACGCCCATTTCATAGTGGTCACATGTGGTAAAAACCAAACTGTGGTTTACAAACCCCGCGCGCCATATCATATGGTTAATACATTTTAACACATAGCACCACGGATTATTTTTAAAACACCGCGTGCCATATTACACCGTTATGTGAATGTTATTGTAATAAAACCGTGGGTTATATACACCACACATTTCCCGCGCGCGTATATCATAACAGAGTTAAACAAAACCCGAGCCAAAAGTTAACAACCCGCAACACACAGGTCATATGGTGATGGTTAATACGACCACGGATTTTATATTTGAAATACATTACCCCGCGCGCGCCATTACGGAGGTTACGGTCATGGGTACACATAGTGTGACCGGGGGCTGGGGCTAAGCCCCAGCCCCGACCCCCGCGCACATACAATTATAGCTCTGCTTTAAATCAATTAAAATGCACTCCTATAATAAGAAACAAATAAAGGCGCGTTGGTTATTGGACTTTGTTGAAACATATGACCGGAGGGGAGGTCCGGGGATCGAACCCCGCGGCCTCCGAATAAATTTTATAAACCCAATATTAAACCAACAACTAGTAAATGGGTGCCACGTGGCAGCCCTTAATTGGGCCACATGGCACCTTTTCATTGCTCCAAATCATGCCACGTGTCGTTATTTAACTCGTCCATTGACAACCAATCAGAACTCGCCATGTCATTTATCTGCCACATCGTCTGTACGGCCGCCATGTCAGCTGTACGGCCTATGCCACGTCAGTTGTACGCCCTGCCCAGTCAACACCCTTTTTTTTCCTGTTTGGCGATTCAAACAGATCGCGATAACTTCTCCATACGGACTTCGTTTGCGAAAATAAATATACCGCTAGAATCAGGAGAACGAGACGGACGCAATGGCACCGTTTTCGTCGCATTCCGAGCACTTTGAAATTTGAGCAAATTTTAGACCCCTGGTCCAGATTCTGATCAATGCGTGTGCCCGCGCCGTACTCTCTTACAGCCCGCGTGTGAACACTAGCTGAAGAGGTAGCAGTAGCTTGTAGAGTTCAGAGAACGTCAGAGGCAGTCATCCTCTTCCCTGTCAGAATCACACATTCTCAGGGGTTTTTTTGAAATTATGTCCGAGTCTTGTTTGCTAGCAGTTCTATCTCAGAATGTTTTTGCCTTATCAATTTTTCCTTACATTATTGGTTTTTTTGTTAAAAAGAGTTTTCAAGCCTTTAAGGGATCTTGGTTATAATTATCAGTGGTTTCTTCTTGGTTTTGGGTTCTCTGTCTTATTTTTTCTCAAAATTTAGATATACACACGGCCTATACAAGGTCAGACCGCGTGTACATGTCCTCCGTCTCTATCCAGTGCGCGTTTGCATGCGTGCTGTTTGATTAATAGTTGCGTGCTTGTATAAGATACTTTTTGTTGAGGGTAAGGCAGTCATCCTTTCCCTTGATAAGAATGATTCCTCTCAGATGTTTGAATCTCTATTTGAGCAGTCAGTAGCTTAGGATTAATCTTACCCTTAGCCTGCTTTTTCTCAGTTAAAAAAGTTGTCATAAAAATAAAAGAATTTTTAAGGTTTTTAGACAAGTGTGAGATTTATTGTTTTTAAAATTGTTAGTGTGTGATTTTTGACCTGATTCTTTGCGATCTGCGACTAGGCCAGAATTGTTTTTCTTGGCTTTTTGCTTGTCGGTATTTTTCCTTTCTTGCTTTACTAACATTTAAATTAAAAAAATCTCTTTTTATATTCTTGTTTGGTTGAAAAGTGTGTTTCTACATTATTAGCCAGGGAAAAGTCGTTTATTTCATAAGTTTTTGCAGTTCACTTAGATCATAAGTAGCTTGTAGTCAAGTGAAATTTCTTTTGAGTTTACTGTCCAAAATCTTAGAAAAGTTTAAAAATCTTTTTTTTGAAAAGTTGTTAAAATTTTGCATTAAGTAAAAGTTTTGTTTCCAGCTGTTTTATTCATTTTTCACTTTTGTCTTTTTCACATCATCAGTTTCACCTTCATACCCTTTGACATAAGACAAAGCCATAAAATTAACGCTAAATTTAAAATCTACTAGACTTTTATGTTTGTAGGGTTTACCAACTAGTTCAGGATTAGGGCCTTGGATTAGGTTGGAGAGGAAACTCTTCAAGGCCATTTAAAATCAAACATTGGAGTCTGATTTTGGGAGTGTCTAAGTCCACTGTCGTGAAAGTTATCTGGGACCTTCCTCTAACACAAAGGATAAACACGAGGTCGCATGCGGAAAGGTAGCGGAGATAAACCCTCCAAAGTTGGACCAATCGTAGTGGAGAACACATATAGAGGGCTTGTTTTGGGATTTCTTCATTTTCATTTGCCACGAGGCTTCATGGGTCTCGAATCCGTTAGAGGTTCTCAGTTGTCTTCCATACCATTTTCTCTCGATACCCTTGACAGGTTTGGGCCTCAATACCCTGCTCATTGTGGTCTACCCGACTTTCGACTGTACCCGCCTGGTGACTGTTCACGTGCTGGCAACCTAGTTGCCAATCTTTGTTAGGGACATACATAGGTGACTGCGGGGGTATACCACGGTACCTATGACAGACATCGGGCCACGCTTTGCAGAGTATACCCGGAGGGTGTTTTCGTGTTCGAGTTACACTTGCACCGGTAAGTTCCTCTAGTGTTGGTTGTTGTAACTGTTCTTCCAATTAATTTAGTGTTTGCTTGTCTTATCTTCTAGGGACTTTTTTTAGTGTGTGTTACTTTTCAATGTTAGACTACCTTAGAGTGTCTTGGATCTTCTCACATAGTGGAGGATGTTGAGCTCCTCCGATCACGAAGGATTCTTGGCCTGCCGCCGGTTGCATTGGAGCCACCCCCGTCACCTTTAAGGCGAAAGCTAGACCAACAAGGGTCTTTTGAAGCGATTGGGTTGCAAACCATTGTGCCCGAAAAAACCCTGGAGGAATCGACCGTTTTGGACCTTGAAGCAACTGCTCTTGGCCTGGTTGAAACCCCAACCACTGATTTCTTGGCACCTTTCATTGTACCAATTCAATTTTATGAGCGCCAGACAATGTCACACATAACAATGGAAACAAATGCTCTTACTCCTTCTGGGAATTCTTCAATTCCCACCACGGTTGTCACCGCAGGGGAGCTTTCATCTCTTAACCCATCGTCGTTGGTCCGACCTACCATGGTCTCGACCGCAACTACTTCGCAAGTGGTTCGAACCCGTTTTTGGCGGCGGCCACAACCCCTTTCACACCTAGTGCGACAGGCCCTCCATTCTCATACGTGATGCCTAGTTCGGGTACAAGTCCTGTACTTTCCTACTCCACTTTACAGACTTTTGGTCTGGGGGCAAGGAGCTCTAGCGCTCCTCTTCAAGGTCACATGGGGGGCACTCCTGCTCCTTTTAATGCTTTCCCTTACGGAGGAGGTCATATCCCTCCTTCTTCCTCTTCACTCGGTGGCTCGCATCAACAATCCGCCGGGCAACCTACACACAATAGTTTATTTGGAGTAGAGAGTCAAGGACCACCTTTGCATAGTATGCCGATAGGTTCGACACCATTTTCTTTGAATGAAACGTTTGGTAAAAACACCTTCTCGTCTGCCACTTTCCCGACTAAAGGCAACCCCATTTTTTGACAATCTACTCCTGTGCAGGGTACTATTCCTGCACAGAGGGAAAACCTAGCACGACCATGGAATTCAGGGCAGGTGTTATAACCCTAAATTGCACTATCCCTGCTTACCTGGCATCAGGCCTACTCATGCCTCTTCCTAGCCAAAGCCATGCTGAACAAATCCTCAAAAAACCACTTAAAACAAGCAACCCGCGCCCTAACTTCTCACTGGGCGCGGGCAACCGCTTGCTGTCCTTATACTGCACGCGGGCATCCGCGGGCTAACCCAAAACAGACCGCGGGTACCTAACAAAGCAAAAAATCAGGAAAGTTTCCGCCGGGACACGAGGCTTTTTGTTAGTTAACTGGAACTCCGAGCCATGTATGGCCGAGAGTTCGCCAAAAACCCTAGTTCCTTCTAGCCTATAAAAGGAGGGGTAGGGGTACTATTCAAAGGAGGAAAATCATAGCAAAGAAACTCTGCCAAATTGCCAAGCCAGTTTTGTCCCAACCTTTTAGCCTTGCCTCAAGCTTTAGGAGAAACTCAAGAAGCAGCAGTTGGAAGACAAAAAGAAGAGGAAGAGCCCAGGATCAGGATCGTGGAACGGTGACCGGCCTCAGAAATCATTGTAAGTTGGTTCATATTGAAGTTAATGAAAAAGATACTTTTCCCGTCCTGACATGAGTCTCATCTATGTTATTTGATTCATGTTTTATCTCTAACCCTCTAGTAGATCAGTAGCATGCATGCATAGTATTGTCTTGATTGCAGGAAGCTTTGTGGAAGGAGCGGCAACAGCAAGGAGATAACAACTCAACGAAGGATCTACTTCAACCGTCGGAAAAAGGTTGGTTTATTCTTCCCGTGTTTGCCTGAGAAAAGGGATTGATATTTTGGGTAGAAGGTCAAAAGTTAAATCTTAAGGGTCATGATCTGCGTATAAGTTTAGAGCCCTAGCTTATTAGTCCGTAGGGTAGGATACCCCACAACAGAATTGGCGACTCCGCTGGGGAAATTTTACTCTTAGGGTTTTCGGGTTTGGTGAAAGATATTTTGGTAGTTTAAAGAATTAAGTTTCAGTTTCTTTGCTGTTTTTTGTTTTCTGTTAGTCGAAAGCTAGCAGAGAGCCTGGTTATTAATACCAGTTCTCTTTGAATGACGCTTGACATTTTCTTTTCGGAACACACAGAGGTACCCGCGGCCTGCAGAAGGCCTGCACGCGGGTAGCCCGCGCCCTAACTGTATATGGCACGCGGGTATCCGCGGTCTATAGTGGTTTCAGTAGCATGTAGTTTTCAGGAAGCTAAAGAGGCAGTCCCCTCTTCCTCTGTCAGAAGTTTACCTTCTCAGGGGGGATTTCTGGATCCTGTCTGGGTTCTGTTGGTTTATTGTCTTGTTCTTCAATCTGTCTTGCAAGTGTCGACAATAGGATTTAATATTACTGAGATAGTTTCTGCCTCAGCAGTCAGCCAGAAGCCTATTTGACATTCTCTCTCCCCGTCTCTCCGACGCTAGAGAACGAAGATTGAATGCCCTGCTTTCCTGTGCAATCATATCTTGGTGATAGTGTCGGCCATCCTTTGCATTTGTTTTCTTGTTTGCAAATTTTCTTTTGTTTTTTCTGTTAGAGTGATAGCATCTCAGCTTGTCAGAGACTTTGGTTGTCAGTACCAGAAGCCTTTTTCAGGACTGGACTGTCTGTGTGTGATTTTATCTTAGTTTTTAGACATACTCGCGGCCTGCTTAGGTTTAGCCCGCGGGTACCCGCGCTCTGTAGTGGAACAGCACGCGGGTACACGCGTGCTGTCTTGGTGACAGCCACGGGTCTGTTAGGAAGCTTTTCAGCTTGGGTGGGGCAGTCATCCTCTCCTGTGGTGAGAAGAGCTCCTCTTAGAGGTTTAGAGTTTGGGGCTGCACAGTCAGTAGGTTAGGGCATTTCCCCCTTAGCTTGTGCTTGTTATTTTATTTTTTGATAGAAAAGACATTTATTTCATGGTTTTTAGGCAAGTGTGGGAATTTGTGTTGTTGAGATTGCTTGGTTGCATTTTCATGCTCTGATTCTGTTTGCGATCTGCGCTTTA
>JASDQU010102691.1:161053-179006 GCA_032191745.1 Picea mariana
CTGGGCTCACTTATTCAGCATATCAGTACAGATTGGTAAAGAATTGGTAATGTATTTCGGCCATCAGATGCTCTTCTGACCTCACACATTAGGGGGCATCTGTTATAACCCTAAATTGCACTATCCCTGCTTACCTGGCATCAGGCCTACTCATGCCTCTTCCTAACCAAAGCCATGCTGAACAAATCCTCAAAAAACCACTTAAAACAAGCAACCCGCGCCCTAACTTCTCACTGGGCGCAAGAAACCTCTTGCTGTCCTTATACTGCACGTGGGAATCCGCGGGCTAACCCAAAACAGACCGCGGGTACCTAACAAAGCAAAAAATCATGAAATTTTCCGCCGGGACACGAGGCTTTTTGTCAGTTAACTGGAACTCCGAGCCATGCATGGACGAGAGTGCACCAAAAACCCTAGCTCCTTCTAGCCTATAAAAGGAGGGGTAGGGGTACTATTCAAAGGAGGAAAATCATAGCAAAGAAAATCTGCCAAATTGCCAAGCCAGTTTTGTCCCAACCCTTTAGCCTTGCCTCAAGCTTTAGGAGAAACTCAAGAAGCAGCAGTTGGAAGACAAAAAGAAGAGGAAGAGCCCAGGATCAGGATCGTGGAACGGTGACCGACCTCAGAAATCATTGTAAGTTGGTTCATATTGAAGTTAATGAAAAAGATACTTTTCCCGTCCCGAATACATGAGTCTCATCTATGTTATTTGATTCATGTTTTATCTCTAACCCCCTAGTAGATCAGTAGCATGCATGCATAGTATTGTCTTGATTGCATGAAGCTTTGTGGAAGGAGCGGCAGCAACAAGGAGATAACAACTCAACGGAGGATCTACTTCAACCGTCGGAAAAAGGTTGGTTTATTCTTCCCGTGTTTGCCTGAGAAAAGGGATTGAGATTTTGGGTATAAGGTCAAAAGTTAAATCTTAAGGGTCATGATCTGCGTATAAGTTTAGAGCCCTAGCTTATTAGTCCGTAGGGTAGGATAGCCCACAACAGCAGGGATTCGTTCCTTTCTTCAGAATGCCGATCTGGGGTAATTCTTTCCGCAATCAATGAAACCCTGGACAAACTACTATGCCTATCCCCACGGCACTGGCATGGGGTAATCATTCCTAAAGTCCTTCGAATACAATGCATGTCCAACAATCTTTGTCCTATTTGGGAAATCAGTTGATGATGTCTCCACATATGCAAAATTCTTACGCTGGTCAGGGCCATGGTTTCTACCAGAATCTGGGCCAGCAGCCAAACTTTTCCTGGAAACCTGGTGCAAGTCAAACTCCAAGCCCCTTTTTCCCAGGTTATCTGCAATAACCCAAACTACCGTTCCTGGTGACTTTACACTTTCCAAATTTGACAAGGTTGTTGAATGACCCTATTTGTCACGATCCGCGTTGGCCTTCTATGCCGACGAAGTTGCCTTCAGACATTCCAAAGTTTGAAGCCAAGCCTAACGAAGATCTAGGAGATCACGTGACTACCTTCCATCTTTGGTGCTCATTTAACTCATTGAAAGATGACCTTGTCTAGTTGTGATTGTTTCAACGTACTGTCATTTGGAGTGCCGCGAAATGGTACATTGAGCTCGATCGCTCAAGATACTCTTCTTTTGGTGAAATGGAGATGACTTTTCTGAACCATGGTCTTCAGTCTGATCATCAATATTATCAAGTCCATGACCGATGAGCCATTGAAGACCTCTAGGTAGTCCAGTCATACACTCATATTACACTCCTACCTGAGTTTTGAAGATTTTGAAGTTTTTGCTTGATCTTTGAAGATATCATCTCCAACCATTAGGTCGAATCATCTTCTGGAAGATGGATACTCTATATGTATATCTTTCTGATTTCGAGATGTAGCTCCGCTATGCATTGTTCACGGCTATTCTTTATAGTTATTTTACATGGATCTACAATGTATTTGATTGGTAGCCATGATTCTATTTTATCCCTAGCATGGGTATGCCCGCCTCGGTGAGGCATTTGTTATTTTATTGACGGCACCTCCCGGTTCCTGATCCTTGGGCTCAATCATTCGACACATAAGTTAAGATTGGTAATGTGTTTCGGCCATCATATACTCTTCTGACCTTACACATTAGGGGGCATCTGTTATAACCCTAAATTGTACCACACATACTTACCTGACATCAGACCAACTCATATCCCTTCTTTGCCAAAGCACTGCTGAACAACTCTTTTACAATCCTCTTTTATAAAGGCCCATGCGTCCTAATCCATTATTGCACACGTGTACATGCTAGCTGACCCAAAACAACCCACGTGGATTGACAAAAGAACGAAAAAATGAAAGTTGCCGACGGAACACAAAAGCTATGGGTGAGTTAACTAAAACTCCTAGCCATGCATGGCCGAGGGTTCATCCAAATACGTAGCTCCTTCTAGCCTATAAAAGAAGGGGTAGGGGTCCCATTTGAAAAAGAAAAAATATAGCAAAGAAACTCTGCCCATTTACATATTCCCATTGTCCCAACCCTTTAGCCTTTCCTTGTTCCAAAGGAGATTCAAAGAAAAGTAGTTGGAGGATAGAAGAAGAGGAGCCCAGGATCAGGTTCAAGGGGCGGTGGCCGGTCTCAACTTTTGTAAGTTGACTCATTCAAAGTAATAAAGAAAAATCTTTTCCCGTCCCAATTCATGAACTTTTTTAGTTTGATTAGTATATGTTTGGATTTCTAATCCGTTAGTATATAAGTAGTATGCATGCATAGTTGTTGCTTGTCTTGGATGCAGGTCAGCTTTGGAAGGAGTATTGCGAACAGGTAATCAAGTATAACAGAGGATCGACATCAAACGTCGAGAACGAGGTAGGTTGATCTTTTCATGCATTTACTAAGAAAAGGGGATTTAAATCTAGGGATGAAGGTAGAAAGTAATTTCTCTTCGATCATATCTGCATGCAAAGTCTGAACTCTATTTGCTAGTCCGTAGGGAGGTTTTCCCCACAACAGAATTGGCGACCATACTGGGGAGACTCTCCAGGGTTCCTGGAATTTTATTTATTTTTTGGGTAGTTTTAAAGACTAGTTTTTCTTGCCTATTTTTTCTTAATATCTGTAAGGTCTGAGCTAGCATAGAGTCTGGTTTTCCATACCAGCTTTCTCTGATTTGCTTGACTGTGTTTTTCGGGACCCACAGAGGTACAGGTGACCTGCATAAGGTCTGCACGCGTGTGCCCGCACCGTACTCTCTTATAGCCCGCGTGTGAACGCTAGCTGAAGAGGTAGCAATAGTGTGTAGAGTTCAGAGAACTTCAGAGGCATTCATCCTCTTCCCTGTCAGAATCACACATTCTCAAAGGGTTTTTTGGAATTCTGTTTGAGTCTTGTTTTCTAGCAGTTCTATCTCAGATTGTTTTTGCCTTTCATTTTTTCCTTACATTATTGGTTTTTTTGTTAAAAAGATTTTTCAAGCCTTCAAGGGATCCTGGTTATAATTATCAGTGGTCTCTTCTTGGTTTTGGGTTCTCTGTCTTATTTTTTCTCAAAGTTTAGATATACACGCAGCCTGTACAAGATCAGACCACATGTACATGTCCTCTGTCTCTATCCATTGCGCATTTGCATGCGTTCTATTTGATTAACAGTCGCGTGCTTGTACAAGATACTTTTTGTTGAGGGTAAGGCAGTCATCCTTTCCCTTGATAAGAATTATTCCTCTCAGGTGTTTGAATCTTTATTTGAGCAGTCAGTAGTTTAGGATTAATCTTACCCTTAGCCTACTTTCTCTTAGTTAAAAAAGTTGTCGTAGAAATAAAAGAATTCTTAAGGTTTTTAGACAAGTGTGAGAGTCATTGTTTATAAAATTGCTAGTGTGTGATTTTTGACCTGATTCTTTGCAATCTACGACTAGGCCATAATTGTTTTTCTAGGTTTTTTTCTTGTCGATATTTTTCCTTTCTTTCTTTACTAGCATTTAAATAAAAAAAATCTCTTTTCATTTTCTTGTTTGGTTGAAAAGTGTGTTTCTGCATTATTAGCCAGGGAAAAGTCGTTTATTTCATAAGTTTTTGCAGTTCACTTAGATCATAAGTAGCTCGTAGTCAAGTGAAATTTCTTTTGAGTTTACTGTCCAAAATCTTAGAAAAGTTAAAAAATCTTTTTTTTTGAAAAGTTGTTAAAATTTTGCATTAAGTAAAAGTTTTGTTTCCAGCTTTTTAATTCATTTTTCACTTTTGTCTTTTTCACATCATCAGTTTCACCTTCATACCCCTTGACGTAAGACAAAGCCATAAAATTAACGCTAAATTTAAAATCTACTAGACTTTTATGTTTGTAGGGTTCACCAACTAGTTCAGGATTAGGGCCTTGGATTAGGTTGGAGAGGAAACTCTTCAAGGCCATTTAAAATCAAACATTGGAGTCTGAGTTTTGGAGTGTCTAAGTCCAGTGTCGTGAAAGTTATCTGGGACCTCCCTCTAACATAAGGGATAAACACGAGGCCGTGTGCGGAAAGGTAGCAGAGATAACCCCTCCAAAGCTGGACCAATCGTAGTGGAGAACACATATAGAGGGCTTGTTTTGGGATTCCGTCATTTGCATTTGCCACGGGGCTTCGTGGGTCTTGAATCCATACGAGGTCCTCAGTTGTTTTCCAGACCATTTTCTCTCGATACCCTTGACAGGTTTCGGGCTTGATACCTTTCTCATTGTGGTCTACCCGACTTTCGACTGTACCCGCCTGGTGACTGTTCGTGTGCTGGCAACCTAGTTGCCAATCTTTGTTAGGGACATACACAGGTGACTGCGGGGGTCTACCATGGTACCTATGAGAGACATCGGGCCACGCTTTGTAGAGTATACCTGGAGGGTGCTTCCATGTTCGAGTTGCACTTGCACTGGTAAGTTCCTCTAGTGTTGGTTGTTGTAATTGTTCTTCCAATTAATTTAGTGTTTGCTTGTCTTATCTTCTAAGGAATTTTTTAGTGTGTGTTACTTTTGAACGTTTAGACTACCTTAGAGTGTCTTGGATCTTCTCACATAGTGGAGGATCCCGATCTCCGCCAGTCACGACGGATTCTTGGCCTGCCACCGGTTACATTGGAGCCACCCCCACCACCTTTAAGGCGAAAGCTAGACCAACAAGGGTCTTTTGAAGCGATTGGGTTACAAACCATTGTGCCCAAACAACCCCTAGAGGAATCGACCATTTTGGACCATGAAACAACTGCTCTTAGCCTTGTTGAAACCCCAACCACTAATTTCTTGGCACCTTTTATTGTACCAATTCAATTTTATGAGCGCCAGACAGTGTCGCACACAACAATGGAAACAAATGCTGTTACTCCTTCTGGGAATTCTTCAATTCCCACCACAGTTGTCACCGCAGGAGAGCTTTCATCTCCTAACCCACTGTCGTTGGTCCGAGCCATCATGGTCTCGACCGAAACTACTTCGCACAGTGGTCCGAACCCGTCTTTGGCGGCGGCCACAACCCCTTTCACACCTAGTGCGACATGCCCTCCGTTCTCATACGGGATGCCTAGTTCGGGTACAAGTCCTGTACTTTCCTACTCCACTTTACAGACTTTGGGTCTGGGGGCAGGGAGCTCTAGCACTCCTCTGCAAGGTCACATGGGGGCACTCCTGCTCCTTTTAACGCTTTCCCTTACGGAGGAGGTCATATCCCTCCTTCGTCCCCTTCACTCGGTGGCTCGCATGAACAATCCACCGGGAAACCTACACACAATAGTTTATTTTGAGTAGGTATTCAAGGACCACCTTCGCATAGTATGCCAGTAGGTTCGACACTGTTTTCTTTGAATGAAACGTTTGGTAACAACACATTTTCGTCCACCGCTTTCTCAACTAGGGGAAACCCCATTTTTGGACAATCAACTCCTGTGCAGGGTACTATTTCTGCACGGGGGGCAAACCTAGCATGGCCTTGGAATTCAGAGCAAGGATTCGTTCCCTCCTCTGGAATGCCAATCTGGGGTAATTCTTTCCACAATCAATGGAACCCCGGACAAACTACTATGCCTATCCCCACGAGACCGACATGGGGTAATCCTTCCCAAAGTCCTTGGAATACAATGCATGCCCAACAATCTTTGTCCTATTTGGGAAATCAGCTGATGATGTCTCCACATATGAAAAATACTTACGTTGGCCAGGGCCATGGTTTCTACCAGGATCTGGGCCAGCAACCAAAATTTTCTTGGCAACCTAGTGCCAGTCAAACTCCAGGCCCCTTTTTCCCAGGTTATCCGCAACAACCCAAACTACCGTTCCTGGTGACTTTACACTTGCCAGATTTGACAAGGTTGTTGAATGACCCTATTTGTCACGATCTGCGTTAGCCTCCTATGATGATGAAGTTGCCTTCGAACATTCCAAGGTTTGAAGCCAAGCCTAACGAAGATCTAGGAGATCATGTGACTACCTTCCATCTTTGGTGCTCATTTAACTCATTGAAAGATGACCTTGTCCAGTTGCGATTGTTTCAACGTACTGTCATTTGGAGTGCCTCGGAATGGTACATTGAGCTCGATCGCTCAAGATACTCTTATTTTGGTGAACTGGAGATTGCTTTCCTGAACCATGGTATTCAGTCTGATCATCGAGATTATCAAGTCCATGACTGACGAACCATTGAAGACCTCTAGGTAGTGCAGTCATACACTCATATTAGACTCCTACCCGAGTTTTGAAGATTTTGAAGTTGTTGCTTGATCTCTGAAGATATCATCTCCAACCATCAGGCCAAATCAACTTCTCGAATATGGATACTCTATATGTATATCTTTCAGATTTCGAGATGTAGCTCCGCTATGCATTGTTCGCGGCTACTCTTTATAGTTATTTACATGGATCTACAATGTATTTTATTGGTAGCCATGATTCTATTTTATCCCGAGCATGGGTATGCCCACCTCGGTGAGACATTTGTTATTTTTTTTATGACACCTCCCGATTCCTGATCCTTGGGCTCAATCGTTCGACATATAAGTAAAGATTGGTAATGTGTTTCGGCCATCAGATGCTATTTTGACCTCAAACATTAGTGGGCATCTGTTATAACCCTAAATTGCACCACACATGCTTACCTGACATTAGACCAACTCATATCCCTTCTTTCCAAAGAACTGCTGAACAAATCTTTTAAAATCCTCTTTTATAAAGGCCCATGCGCCCTAATCCATTACTGCACGTGTGTACACGCTAGTTGACCCAAAACAACCCATGTGGATTTACATATTCCCATTGTCCCAACCATTTAGCCTTTCCTTGTGCCAAAGGAGATTTAAAGCAAAGCAGTTGGAGGATAGAAGAAGAGGAGCCTAGGATCAGGTTCAAGGAGCGGTGGCCGGTCTCAACTTTTGTAAGTTGACTCATTCAAAGTAATAAGGAAAAATCTTTTCCCGTCCCAATTCATGAACTTTTTTAGTTTGATTAGTATATGTTTGGATTTCTAACCCGTTAGTATATAAGTAGTATGCATGCATAGTTGTTGCTTGTTTTGTATGCAGGTCAGCTTTGGAAGGAGTATTGTGAACAAGTAATCAAGTACAACGGAGGATCGACATCAAACGCCGAGAACGAGGTAGGTTGATCTTTCCATGCATTTACTAAGAAAAGGGGATTTAAATCTAGGGATGAAGGTAGAAAGTAATTTCTCTTCGATCATATCTGCATGCAAAGTCTGAACTCTATTTGCTAGTCCATAGGGAGGTTTTCCCCAAAAAAGAATTAACGACCATACTGGGGAGACTCTCTAGGGTTCCTAGAATTTTATTTATTTTTTGGGTAGTTTTAAAGACTAGTTTTTCTTGCTTGTTTTTTCTTAATTTCTGTAAGGTCTGAGCTAGCATAGAGTCTAGTTTTCCATACCAGCTTTCTCTGATTTGCTTGACTATGTTTGTCGGGACCCACAGAGGTACACGCGGCCTGCATAAGGTCTGCACGCATGTGCCTGCACCGTACTCTCTTACAACACGCATGTGAACGCTAGCTGAAGAGGTAGCAGTAGCGTGTAGAGTTCAGAGAACTTCAGAGGAAATCATCCTCTTCCCTGTCAGAATCACACATTCTCAGGGGTTTTTTTGGAATTCTGTCTGAGTCTTGTTTGCTAGAAGTTCTATCTCAAATTGTTTTTGCCTTATCATTTTTTCCTTACATTATTGGTTTTTTTGTTAAAAAGAGTTTTTAATCCTTCAAGGTATCATGGTTATAATTATCAGTGGTCTCTTCTTGGTTTTGGGTTCTCTGTCTTATTTTTTCTCAAAGTTTAGATATACACGCAGCTTGCACAAGGTAAGACCGCGTGTACACGTCCTCTGTCTCTATCCAGTGCACGTTTGCATGCGTTCTGTTTGATTAATAGTCGCGTGCTTGTACAAGATACTTTTTGTTGAGGGTAAGGCAGTCATCCTTTCCCTTGATAATAATTATTCCTCTCAGGTGTTTGAATCTCTATTTGAGCAGTCAATAGCTTAGGATTAATCTTACCCTTAGCCTTCTTTTTCTCAGTTAAAAAAGTTGTCATAAAAATAAAAGAATTTTCAAGGTTTTTAGACAAGTGTGAGTCATTGTTTTCAAAATTGTTAGTGTGTGATTTTTGACCTGATTCTTTGTGATCTGTGACTAGGCTAGAATTGTTTTTCTAGGTTTTTTACTTGTCGGTATTTTTCCTTTCTTGCTTTACTAGCATTTAAATAAAAAAAATATCTTTTCATTTTCTTGTTTGGTTGAAAAGTGTGTTTCTGCATTATTAGCCAGGGAAAAGTCGTTTATTTCATAAGTTTTTGCAGTTCACTTAGATCATAAGTAGCTCGTAGTCAAGTGAAATTTCTTTTGAGTTTGCTGTCCAAAATCTTAGAAAAGTTAAAAAATCTTTTTTTTGAAAAGTTGTTAAAATTTTTGCATTAAGTAAAAGTTTTGTTTCCAGCTTTTGTATTCATTTTTCACTTTTGTCTTTTTCACATCATCAGTTTCACCTTCATACCCCTTGATGTAAGACAAAGCCATAAAATTAACGCTAAATTTAAAATCTACTAGAATTTTATGTTTGTAGGGTTCACCAGCTAGTTCAGGATTAGGGCCTTGGATTAGGTTGGAGAGGAAACTCTTCAAGGCCATTTAAAATCAAACATTGGAGTCTGAGTTTTGGAGTGTCTAAGTCCAGTGTCGTGAAAGTTATCCAGGACCTCCCTCTAACACAGGGGATAAACACGAGGTCGTGTGTGGAAAGGTAGTGCAGATAACCCCTCCAAAGCTGGACCAATCGTAGTGGAGAACACATATAGAGGGCTTGTTTTGAGATTCTGTCATTTGCATTTGCCACGAGGCTTCATGGGTATCGAATCTATTCGAGGTCCTCAGTTGTCTTCCAGACCATTTTCTCTCAATACCCTTGACAGGTTTTAGGTTCGATACCCTGCTCATTGTGGTCTACCCGACTTTCGACTGTACCCGCTTGGTGACTGTTTGCGTGCTGGCAACTTAGTTGCCAATCTTTGTTAGGGACATACACAAGTGACTGTGGGGGTATACCGCGATACCTATGATAGACATTGGGCCATGCTTTGCAGAGTATACCTGGAGGGTGCTGGTGTGTTCGAGTTGCACTTGCACTAGTAAGTTCCTCTAGTGTTGGCTGTTGTAACTGTTCTTCCAATTAATTTAGTGTTTGCTTGTCTTATCTTCTAGGGACTTTTTTTAGTGTGTGTTACTTTTGAACGTTTAGATTGGCTTAGAGTGTCTTGGATCTTCTCACACATTGGAGGATCTCGAGCTCCACTGGTCACGATGGATTCTTGGCCTGTCGTCGGTTACACTGGAGCCACCCCCGCCACCTTTAAGGTGAAAGCTAGACCAACAAGGGTCTTTTGAAGTGATTCGGTTACAAACCATTGTGCCTGAACAACCCCTGGAGGAATCGACGATTTTGGACCTTGAAGCAACTAGTCTTAGCCTGGTTGAAACCCCAACTACTAATTTCTTGGCACCTTTCATTGTACTAATTCAATTTTACGAGTGCCAGACAATGTCGCACACAACAATGGAAACAAATGCTGTTACTCCTTTTGGGAATTCTTCAATTCCCACCATGGTTGTCACCGCAGGAGAGCTTTCATCTCGTAACCCACGGTCGTTGGTCCGAGCCACCATGGTCTCGACTGCAACTACTTTTCACAGTGGTCCAAACCCGTCTTTGGTGGCAGCCACAACCCCTTTCATACCTAGTGCGACAGGCCCTCCGTTCTCATACGGGATGCCTAGTTTGGGTACAAGTCCTGTACTTTCCTACTCCACTTTACAGACTTTGGGTCTGGGGGCAGGGAGCTCTAGCACTCCTTTGCAAGGTCACATGGGGGGCACTCCTTCTCCTTTTAACGCTTTCCCTTACGGAGGAAGTCATATCCCTCCTTCGTCTCCTTCACTCGGTGGCTCGCATCAACAATCCGCCGGGAAACCTACACATAATAATTTATTTGGAGTAGGGAGTCAAGGACCACCTTCTCATAGTATGCCGGTAGGTTCGACATCATTTTCTTTGAACAAAAAATTTGGTAACAACACCTTCTCGTCCGTCGCTTTCCCGACTAGGGGCAACCCCATTTTTGGACAATCTACTCCTGTGCAGGGTACTATTCCTGCACAGGGGAAAAACCTTGTAGGACCTTGGAATTCAGGGCAGGGATTCGTTCCCTCCTCCGAAATGTCGATCTGGGGTAATTCTTTTCCCAATCAATGGAACCCCGAACAAACTACTATGCCTATTCCCACGGGACCGGCATGGGGTAATCCTTCCCAAAGTCCTTCGAATACAATGCATGTCCAACAATCTTTGTCCTATTTGGGAAATCAGCTGATGATGTCTCCACATATGTAAAATCCTTACGCTGGCCAGGGCCATGGTTTCTACTATAATCCGGGCCAACAGCCAAACTTTTCCTGGCAACCTGGTGCAAGTCAAACTCCAGGCCCCTTTTTCCCAGGTTATCTGCAACAACCCAAACTACCGTTCCTGGTGACTTTACACTTGCCAGATTTGACAAGGTTGTTGAATGACCCTATTTGTTACAATCTGCATTGACCTCCTATGCCGACGAAGTTGCCTTCAGACATTCCAAAGTTCGAAGCCAAGCCTAACAAAGATCTAGGAGATCATGTGACTACCTTCCATCTTTGGTGTTCATTTAACTCATTGAAATATGACCTTGTCCATTTGCGATTGTTTCAACGTACTATCATTTGGATTGCCGCGAAATGGTACATTGAGCTCGATCGCTCATGATACTCTTCTTTTAGTGAACTGGAGATGGCTTTCCTGAACCATGGTCTTCAGTCTGATCATCAAGATTATCAAGTCCATGACCGACGAGCCATTGAAGACCTCTAGGTAGTGCAATCATACACTCATATTACACTCCTACTTGATTTTTGAAGATTTTGAAGTTGTTTCTTGATCTCCGAAGATATCATCTCCAACCATCAGGCTGAATCAACTTCTGGAAGATGGATACTCTATATGTATATATTTTTGATTTCGAGATGTAGCTCCACTATGCATTGTTCACGGCTACTCTTTATAGTTATTTTACATGGATCTACAATGTATTTGATTGGTAGCCATGATTCTATTTTATCCCGAGCATGGGTATGCCTGCCTCGGTGAGGCATTTGTTATTTTGTTGACGACACCTCCCAGTTCCTGATCCTTGGGCTCAATCATTGTACATAAGTAAAGATTGGTAATGTATTTCGGCCATCAGATGCTCTTCTGAACTCACACATTAGGGGGCATCTGTTATAACCCTAAATTGCACCACACATGCTTACCCGACATTAGACCAACTCATATCCCTTCTTTTCCAAAGCATTGCAGAACAACTCTTTTAAAATCCTCTTTTATAAAGGCCCATGCGCCCTAATCCATTACTGCACGCGTGTACACGCTAGCTGACCCAAAAAAACCCACGTGGATTGACAAAAGAATGAAAAAAAGGAAAGTTTCCGATGGAACACAAAAGATATGGGTGAGTTAACTAAAACTCCCGTCCATGCATGGCCGAGGGTTCATCCAAATACATAGCTCCTTCTAGCCTATAAAAGAAGGGGTAGGGGTCCCATTTAAAAAATAAAAAATATAGAAAAGAAACTCTGCCCATTTATGTATTCCCATTGTCCCAACCCTTTAGCCTTTCCTTGTGCCAAAGGAGATTCAAAGTAAAGCAGTTGGAGAACATAAGAAGAGGAGCCCAGGATCAGGTTCAAGGGGCGGTGGCCGGTCTCAACTTTTGTAAGTTGACTCATTCAAAGTAATAAAGAAAAATATTTTCCCGTCCCAATTCATGAACTTTTTTAGTTTGATTAGTATATGTTTGGATTTCTAGCCCGTTAGTATATAAGTAGTATGCATGCATAGTTGTTGCTTGTCTTGGATGCAGGTGAAATTTGGAAGGAGTATAGCAAACAAGTAATCAAGTACAATGGAGGATCGAAATCAAACGCCAGGAGCGAGGTAGGTTGATCTTTCCATGCATTTACTAAGAAAAGGGGATTTAAATCTAGGGATGAAGGTAGAAAGTAATTTCTCTTTGGTCATATTTGCATGCAAAGTCTGAACTCTATTTGCTAGTCCGTAGGGAGGTTTTCCCCACAACAATAGGTCAATTAAAGATGGAAATTAATCGTTAGTGAATATTTGGTTTTTTCCAATCAAGCCAAGAGATTAGTGAATGCAATCAAGCATGAAAATTATTAAGCCCCATGGTAATCAAGACTCCATTTGTCCCACAACGTGGTGGCCTTGCATGCCAACCACTCTCCATGACTATTTCAATGAAAACATCAATAACAATACTTTTTTTTTTCCAATGGAAAAAAGAAGTTTCATTGATATTCAAATTTGAATCGAAGGAAACTTTCCATGTACAAAATATAAACTATAATGAGGCTTATATATCGCCAAAAAGACCATGACCTTGTGACTTAATACATGCTTGCATATGACTCCTATTTTTATCTTATGTTTTTCTTTTTGATTTACAACATATATACACTTAGTAATAAATGAAAAAAAAGACATAAAATTGTTTGATCAACGATCTGTCTTTGCATCCTTTAGAAGATATAGAGTTTATCACTCTTGACCAGAGTATCCTTTACAAATTCTTCAAATTGTAACCAACGAGGATGATGATCCAGAGCTTCTTTGGACAACGAATTTGATATAGAGTTAAATTTTCTATGGATATGCATGATGTGAAGCCAAGTGAAAATAGATTTATATGCATGTATCTTTTGCTGCCAAGGAATTAGAACCTATGAGAGAATTGTGCATTTACCTTCAAACCAGTCTATAATAACCTTAGAGTCACCTGTAATCATTAATTCATTAATATGTAGAATATTTATCAGATTGAGTTGTCCCCATAACCCAAGAATCTCTGCCTTAATATTAGTACCTTCACCAACAACAAGTGTAGCTTTGATAACATTTTCTAAACTAAACTTAAGAAAAATTCCAACTCCACATTTACCTCCAGCAACAGCTCCATCAAAGAATCCAATAGGCTTGTTTTCAAAGTACATCGGGGACAATATATAGTCTAGATTGATACCTTCAGAAACATCATTGTATTCCTTTAGTGACATCAAAATTCTGCTATAGATCAGGGCTTCATTCAGGAGAAAATCTTCAAATAAAATTTTATTCCTGTAATTCCAAATTCCCCAAAGTATATGGAAAGGAATTGACTTGTGATTTGGAAATGTAAGGAACCAATAAATAATTTTTTTTTGTAATGAAGGAGGATCCCATTATCCTCTGATATGTAGTAGTTTAAGAACTTCCATCCAGATGAGTTGTGAAATTGAGAAAATGACAAACAAATGCACAATTATTTCCTCATCAAGTAAGCACAATAGACATACTGAAGGGCCTATACCTCCTCTAAGTCTATAATTCTCTCTAGTGAGAACCTGGATTTTTAGGCAAAGAATTTTTGTAGGGATCTTTACTTTCCATATTACTTGATACCACCAACAAGGCTCCTCATTACTATGTCGTGAGACCAGGGCTTCATAAGATAGTTTAGCTGTAACCTTTCCCAATGACTTATTCTAGGACCAACAAATTGTATCCTCTTCATTATTCAGAGAAATACCACTACCTCTAAGCATTGACAGATATATATCCCATTCCAAGGCAAAGGAACCTTCCAGGCCTAAATCCACTGAGGAAATCCACCCAACAACGTCCAAGGGATTATGAACTGTAGGGTTTGTGATGTGTGCCAACGAATAAATATGTGCATCTTGGAGCAACTTAATCAACTCACCTAAAAGATTATAGGAGGAGTTACAACCAATGAAAGGGCCCTGGCCCACCAAAACTCTTGAAACACAACCTACATTCCAAGCACACCATCGCTTCATAATTGGAAAGGAACCCAAGAGATGTTTCTAGAAATTAGATGCCACAGAAAATTTATATCCTTCTGTCCTCAACCAGAAGATGACTTCAACTCCTTTCAAGTATTTTTTTTATCATAACTTTGCTCCAAAGACTTGAACCAAACAATGATCTCCATAAGATTTTGTAGCTAAAGATTTTGCAAACCAGTGAAGATTTCGAATACCCCAACCACTAGAAGCTTTGGGTTTAGCAATATTATCCCAACTTGCTAAGTGAAATTCTGAGGGCTTCTTTACTCCTTTCCATAGAAAGTGGGAAAAAAATTGACTAAGTTTATTTATGATGTTAACAGGGACTTTAGCAACACTGATCCAATAAATTGGCATGTTTTGGAGAACAAAATTTACCAGGACTAATCTTCCCCCAAAGATAACCAATGGCATTTCCAATGACTTAGCTTCTTCTACACCTTTTGTATCAACCAAAGCCAGTCGTTGATCCTATACACGTTTGGATTTATGAAAAATCCAAGGTATTTCAACCCTTGTTCCAGATCAATCGTCGGAATATAAAAAAATATCTAGTAGCCTTGATTTTATCCTGTCATCTATATTATGAACAAGAAAGCATGACTTTTGACAATTTATCTCCATGCCCGAGGCCTTGCAGAAACTAGCTAGGAGAAGTTTGAAGGCAACCCAGTCCTCATGATTTCCTGAGCCCATAATTAAAACATCATCAACGAAAAATAAATGTGAAATGATAATACATGTAGCAACCTTGATTCCTTTGAAACTCCCTTCTGTACATGCCTTCTTTTGAAGTCTACTAAGGCCCTCCACCACCAAGATAAAGGTTAAAGGTGAAAGAGGGCATCCCTTTCTCAACCCTCTATGACTTTTAAAGAAGCCGGTAGGGGAACCATTTATCAAGACCGCATAATTATCACTAGAAACACAACCCATTATCCATTGTGTCACTTCCTATTTTAATTCAATTTGTATCAGCATCATCCTAAGAAACTGCCAACTCACCTTGTCATAAGCTTTCCTTAGATCTAGTTTAAGGATGAGAGAATTAAAATTTTTAGTCCTGAAGGTATGCAAAAATTCTTATGCAATCCCTACTGCATCAAAGATCAATCTGTCCTTTAAGAACCCGAATTGTTCTGCTGAAATGCAAGAGGCCAATTTCTTCTTAAGCCTGGAAGCAATATTGTTTCTGATGACCTTATAGACAAAATTACACAGAGCTATAGGTCTGAAATCATTAAAGGAAATATGCTTAGATACCTTTGGAATCAAAGCCAAAAAGGTTGAATTTAAGGATCCAATGACCCTCCTAGTTGTCCTAGATTCTTCAATAGCATTAAGTAGGTCCAAACACATGATATCAAAAAACAAGTGGAACAATTTTTGTGTCCACCCATTCGGGCCAGGACTCTTGTCCTTGGGAATCATACCTACGATCTCCTACAGTTATTGAATGGAAATTGGCTTACCAACTTCATCACTTTCCTGATCAGAAAAGAAGAGAGGAACCTCTTTGATAACATTAAATTGTGTGGTCATATTCTCAATCCCAATTTCACTAAACAATGTCTTGAAATGCTTGTAAGTCATGGCCCTAATACCACACTGTGTATATTTAAAATTACCTTCCTCATCCGAGATATCCCATATAGTGTTGATTTTTCGGCGATGTGTAGCATCCTTGTGAAAGAAATTCATATTTTTGTCTCCATGATTCCTCTTCTAATCTATGAATTATGGATTGTCTTTTTTTCAGGGCCCCTACAAGGCTCAAATCATATGGGGAGAAAATTTGTGATGGACATATGAGAAAATATCCAATTTCTACTCTATTTATCCAGGTGGATATTGGTGTCCACCCATGTTAAGCCCTAATATTGGCTCATTACCCCTTAATTGGGGCATATTACATTATTAATGCTATTTTATTTATCTCAGCTTTATTACATTAGTTTTAATTATACCTCCTAGTCTCCTATATATACCAAGGAGACATTTTCATTTGGAATCATCTTGTACTTGAACATTTAAGTGATGTAAAAGGAGGTTTCCCCCCTCGAAGAGGCTTATTATCTGAAATTATCTCTTTTTCAAGGCGTTGAGTACTTTTTTTGAGGTTTTTCTATGCTATATTGATATTTGGTTCTTAACATATGGTATCAGAGCTCAAGGTCTTGGGGTTTCACTGCTACATCTGAGACACCTTGGAATTTTTGCTATAACTTTTTTTCTACAATGTTTTAGAAGGAATGGCTTGGAGGATATTTAGTAGACAGATCAAGGTATGTTGGGTTAAAATTTCATCTCCTGAGGCCTTATAATTTCATAGATATAGCCTGTACAAGATAGGATTCTGGAATCATCCTGAACTGAGTCATTGCGAAATTTTCACTATAAAAAATTTTCTGTAATGTTTCAGACCCTGAAATTCGGAGAATATTCACAGAAATTAGTAAGGTATATGTGGTAAAAATTTCAGCTTTTGGGTCATCTTAAATTTCTAGATACACCATGTGTAAGATAGGGTATCTGACTAGTTTCAAGAAGGTGTTCCAGGTAAAATAATCATAACTTCTTCCTAGAGTATCCAAATTGAGTGGGACTAAATTCATTGGATCGTGGACAGTCTGTAGTATTTTTGGTATGAGTTTCATAATTTTATATCAATTATTTTGTGTGGGGCACGCTATACAAGTGAGATCTCCTGGAAAGGCCAAAAAGCAACAGGTTGTGGGGAAGTTACCGTAAATTCCACTTGGCACATCCAATTTTGATCAGACCTATGGCATTGCAGAGAAGAAATATCAGAGAACTATATAAAAGAAACTTTTTTATCCAGAAGGGCCGAAACTTGGGAGATACAAAAGAATAAAGATTGTCTAGAAGAACCACCTCAAAATCAAGATTCAAAAGTGATACTTGGCCAACATGCCACCCAAAAAGCTAACTTCTAGACCAAATAAGTCTCCAGACAATCCTACTTGGACTCTTGATGAAGGTGAAGAAATTCATAGGGACATAAATGATTTACAAAAGAAGATAGTCACAAAAGATGAACTACAAGAGATGGAAGCTAAGTTGGAGGCAAAGATGGATGGTTTAAAAGAGGAGATCATGGAAGTATTGAAAAATTTCATAACAGAGAAGACACCTGAAAGTGAAAATGCATCCCATGAAATTCATGATGAGAACACAAAGAAGGTGAATCAAGAATGGAGAAACTCTAACTTTGGGTTGAAGACCAACCACGTTCCTTAGATCGATATGAGGAAGTTTGATGGCAAGGACCCAATCACATGGATACTTCAGATGGAGCAATTCTTTGATCTACATAATGTGCCACATACACAAAGGTACAAATTGCTTCTTTATATTTAGAACCTAATCAATTTGTATGGTATCGATGGCTTTGTTCTCGCAAATCACTCGTCACTTGGACAATTTTCATGGAAGAAATGATAGCACACTATGAGGATACAAGGAGCAATACCTTCTTTATCCAATTGATAAATCTCAAGCAAAAGGGTTC
>JASDQU010102692.1:46414-60185 GCA_032191745.1 Picea mariana
CATCAATCATAGCCGCGATACATTTCCCTCATAAAAGAGGGTTGCCTTCTAGGGCAAAAAACCCTAACATAATCTCTACCATTAGATCTGCGACCTTATAAAGAACGGTCCAGATTTACAATGAAATTACAATATACTTTTACCCCGTAGAGGGGGTACCCCCCCTCTGCACTCCCCCGCATGGAAGAGTGTACATACTTATGGGGTGTAAATAATTCATGGGGTATAAACACGACTGAAAGCAAGGACCTATGAATCAGGAAGATAATTAGGCTCCACAACCAACATAATGTCACCAATTTTCATGCATTCTGGGTGAGTTTTTGGCTCCTTTTTTAAGTTTATGGGAGGACCAATGCTCCTCCGTAGGCCATACCAGAGTGCCATAGCTACCATACAATGTTTTAGAGAGAGATTAAACAATCTATACCCTTGTGTTAAGGAGCGCTAATCTCTTTTTTGGAGGATTTTTGTCTTTTTCTGCTCAAATTTGCTCAGCCTGTTTTGTGGATGTTACAAGGGAAAAACTCTCTATGGCCAAGGATAAACCACAAAAGACAGGTATGACTGTAGAAATCAACTCAATTCCAACATGTGCTATATAAACTAATGCGCAATACTAGGAAGAAGCCTACCTCGATCCAATCATTTAATGTCGTTCCATTGTTGAGCACTTTGACCCAAAGCTTTACACTTGCAAGAAGTTCTCAACAAACAAGCGATGCAAGTATATAGTGACAATATATAAAATGAGTTAGCACATCAGATAGTAAAATCCATTAATGAACATTACAAGCATTCCCATGGATAATAATCATATATTTGCAAGATATCGATAGGATGGGAAAGGAGTATTTCTATTAATAATTGATCCACAAAAGTATCAACATTACAGACTTTCGTGTCGACACGGTTCAAAACCAAGAAACCAAGTTCCTTCCAACTGGGTCTCCACCACTTCAATCCTCCACCAAAGGAAAGCGCATAGAAAAGAGGTAATGAGGTCCTCTTGACAATAAGGAAAGAGCTTGGGGGATGAACACTGTGTTCAGACTTGAGGGACAAAGGGATGCAGACTCAATATGAAGTAATTTCTCCAAAGTAACTTTTCTCTCAAAGTTGAATGCTTTCTCCTCTTTTTCCATAGCTCAAAATTGTGCTCTTATAGCCTCCAGAATGAAACTGAAGGGCCAAGTCAAAATGTTTCCAGTATATGGAAGGCCAAAGATAAGATATCTTCTGTCGTGACATGGAAACCCGACCTCATTTTTTATTTTCTGGCACAAATCCCAATATACACAAGCTGTAGTGGAGCAACAAGCATATACGCATATTGCAAAGTAGTTAGGGAGAATATATGTGGAAAAATATATATTTTTAGCTCTGGATTTATCAAAAAGGGGTTGATAAGTCTGCATAGGGAAATGGAAAAAGGTCCTCTATGCAAGATAGAAATGGTGAGGAAAATATTTCTATAATAGATGCCCCCTAATGTGTGAGATCAGAGTAGTATCTACGATGTACAAAATACATTATAAATAACCCAGAAGTGGAGTGGTAGAAGACTAGCTGGACGAACTCACTTGCTCATTACATTATGTACTGACTTTGCATCCATGGCTGCCAAGAATACAATGTAGATCCATGTGGAAAATATACCAACAAGTGTTCATGGCCATGATTAGGCAAGTATAAATGTGGTTACATGCCAATAGCTGTCATAGTCATCAACAAAGCCTAGTGAAACCAGTCTCAAAATCAATCTGAAGATATCTGTATACGATGGAGTAAAATCTAATCTCCCATGATTACTGAAGTCAAATAGGCACTGGTCCAATGAAATGGAAGAAACAACTTAGGAAAGCTGTGTCCACAAAGTGATGTCTTCAAGTCTTCAATACAATCCGCCAATGGTGCAAGTCTACATCATGTGAATAAATGAGTTGAGTTAGAACACAATGAGACATCGTTTGATTACTGGTCATTTAGGTATACCATTCATAAACACGAGACAACCTACCAATGATGAAAGTAGGTATCAAGGAATCGAGCACATCTCTACAAATGTGAATAAAGGAGCTGGTGTCGAACACTTGAGAGATCCATTGACAAGGAGACATTGATGTATTCCCATCTATCAATGGCGAGAGAGCCTACTACTAATGGATGCAAGCCTCAAGGTACTCATAAAAATCTAGGTCTCGTATCCAGAATACATGGGCTGAATTCAATGGAAAGAGACCCACTAGAAGGAGAGCATTAAGAAATCTCTCATCAGTTAGCACGAGGAACAAAGCAGGAGCTTCATGATTTAGTGGAGATTGGACGAAGAACATGTTCACAAACCAACGACCCTGTGTGTCTTTCGCATGCACCAAATGCAAGAGGTACATGAAAAAGACCCTATGAATAACAACCAACGATGAAAACTGTTGGCAAAGGTGAGGAAACCACCAATAAGTCTAATGGCATCCAAGACACTGCATGAATCCAAAAGTGTGAATAGATGTATTATCATCGAACATAAGGGAAACCACCCAGTCACTGACCCATGATGAAATGTCGATTGTTGGGTTCAAGGTGACCTACCAATGATGAAATTAGGGCCAGGGTGCATCATAAGACCAAAGTATCATGTGATTCTGAGACAAAATGAGGGTATGGACGACATGCAAAGTCAATATTTCTGAGGAGTGGCCGACATAGGTTGATAGACTTCCCTTGAACAAGAGCATGAGACATATGGTGGACTCCGACAACATAGACTTAATGATGTGACAACTAGATGTAGGAGGCATCCATAATGTTCTTTATAGTGACTGGAAGATTAACCAGTCGGTAGAGAAAATTTTGTAACGAGATCAACTTCCTAAGTCCATGCTAAACCGAAAATTATGATGATGCAAGGACTCAATAACTTTGTGCTCTGTTCAAAGGCAACATGATTGCTGCTAATTACAACATAATACTCCCTTCTCACCCGTCTTTTTTTGTTTTTTCATAACAAGTGAATGCTATGATACAGAGGAGGGAACGAGTGTCGCAAGTAAGCAAAACTAGTTCCAGCAGTGGAATGTACCTATTCTCAATGCAAGGAAATTCATGCGGGATATGGACACTTTGGGTTATGTTCCCTCTAGGGTATAGGGTGTCAAATTGTGAAGGATATAAAAAAGGCTCTTCTTGGTTGAGGATGCAAACTGCTTGGGCCATGGTTTATAATGCAAAGTGAGAACCAGCTAAAGGATCAATACTGCAAGCAAGGGCATGAGATGCAATCACAATTTAACGCCAAAAAATATCCTTTTTTATATATTTTAGTCTACTTGGTGTGAAAAAGGGATAAACTTGTGCCAAATAGACGTCTTTTCAAATCCAATTTATGAGTATGAAAAAGACAAGTTCACTCGGCGATATTTTCCATTTTTGATAGAAAGTCGGAAAAGAGATTAATTAAGACTCATGATCTTTCAAATCCAATTTTAACGAGTGTGAAAGGGACAAATCACTCGATGATCTTTTCAACTTTTAATAACAAGTCAGAAAAGAGCTTAACTAAGAGTTGTTTTTTGGGAGTCTGCGGGTAATAAGGCCACGTGTGCATGAATGAGAAATGCGGCTCATTGTAAAGTCATGTATCGAATTCTAATGGACTCCCGGTCCTAAGGAAAAAAATCGGCATGGGACTCAAATGAAAAAGAGGTTCTAAGTAGGGTACTGATGTTTGGTAAGTCTCTACCATTTATTATCGATGCTATGATAACAGATGGTGGTTAATGTGTCGCAATAAATGGGTTCATACCTAAGGCATAAAAAGTGGTAATTGAAGGATAATGCAAAATTGCACGATGTAGTGAATACCCATCCTATATGCTACGTTATGAATATACCTTCCTGAGGAGACGAACGACCAACCATGACGTTGAAATCTATAAGAAAATTGAGTCGAAACTACAAAAACCAGCTTAAAACCATTTTTGAATTAGTCCATTAGACAAAATAATAGCATAAAACTATATCAAATGGGTAAAAATGTTTTATAAATAGTAATAAAATCAAAATTTACTATGTCATTTTCATTTTCACCCAAAATATTGCAATTTGGACTAACATACCTCCAGAATTCAAACGACGATCGCGGGAGCAATAGGCAACAGAATCTCAAACCGTCTGTACCATGTAACTCTTCATCCCATCCTCTTCAAATTCAATGGTTTGCAATTTTGAATTAGGCTCCATTTTTTTAGTTTTTAAGGGTGAAAATTGAGTTTTTTGGTATACACAGGTTTCTACTAATATGTCGCGTATACGACCAGATATATGCCCCTGTGTGAAATACATGGAGCATATATCAGGCCCTACCCACGAGTGTTCTTGGATAACCTGCGTATACTTGCACAAAATGGAAAAAAATAAGCTTCTAACTCAAAAATTGATTTGGTTTTTGCAGGATGGTGTTAGAGTGGAGGGAGAGAGATCATGAGGAGGTAGATGCAACAATGGATCGGGATTCAGTGGCTCAAGAAGTATTAAAAAGATGTGGTCTCTACAAGTTTTGGGCTCTCAAAGGAATGAGGGCCCAAGTGAGGTTATTGGAAATGCTGGTGGGCTATTGGGATCCAGATAGTGAGAGCTTTATCCTTGATGGAAAACCATTAAGAATTGAAGTAGAGGAAATCTACTTCTTGATAGGACTTTCACATTGAGGAGAGGTCGTGGACCTCAAGTCACATGAGGCCGGGAGTGGGATGAAGGTCGAAGAATACATCGAGGCCCATTGTGTTGCAGGAACTTCCATGGTGGGAAGTCAAATCCCTATCCGTGCTATAGGTAACCTCAGCCTAAAGATTATTGTGCTCATTCTTACCAGGATCATAGGGTTAGACTCACTGCATCAAGCATCGAGACCACTTATGTTTTACGCACTGGAGTGTGCGAGACCTACTGTGTACGATTGGTGTACCTCACTGCTGACCAATATGAAAGGTCAGCTGACGGAGTGCAAGCAGGGGGCAAAGAGAAACTTCGGGTTTTCCTCTATCCTTTGTAGCTTATTTTTCGAGCAGATCCCAAGCCTAGGACCTATAGTGGAGATCATTCCTAGAGGGCCACATGATCTAGCTATTGTGCGATGGATCGAGGTCATGAGACGACAGGGGGGAGGTAGGGTGGCGACACCCTACAATGATGATTTTTTCTTCTGGTGGAGGAGACAAATCATAGATCTGGATGACTATCCCTATGTGGGAATTGATTTTAGAGGTGATCCTAATATGCCGCTTCCACCAGGAGCCGCCTATGGCGCCATAGGTAAACATTATTTTTTATATATTGCATTTTTTGTATTTTTGTTTTTAAAAGAACAAAAATATTTTTTGGATGGTGTTTTTCAATATTAACTCGATACTTGTGTGGTTGCATACGTGGGTCCACAACGGCCAGAGGGATTCCTACGACATAGGCAGAGGAACCAGGGAGATGAGGCAGTGGAAGGAGAGGTGGAGAGAGTCCTTCAAAACATGCAGGGCAACCTGTCGCGTTTGACACAGAGGATTCCTATGGTTCAGGTGGAGGATCTACCTTAAGCCATGCAGAGGTAGGTTGTCGGTGTACCTAGAGCATGGGTACGACTCTTCTGACATCTCACCAATGCCATGGTTTGCTATCATGAGACTCATCCGGCGCCAAAGGCATAGATGTCATGGGAAATGTATATCGGTTGTATATGTATTTTTGAGGGTTTTAGCCCCAATTTTGTAATACAAAACACCATATTTTTTGGAAATATATAAAGAGGGATCTTCGACTGTACTTATATCTTATAATGTGTACATTGATTTAATGGTTTTCTTTGCTTTATTAATGTGACAAATGCCAATTCAAAACATAATTAGCGTAGGCATCGAATACATGATTAGAACTTTTAGGAATGTGAAAGTATGTAATGAAATAAAATTTTCGTTCTAAAAGACGTACCTGTAGGAATCGATGGAGTAATGTCGGATCATGCACATGGTAACGACCATTCAACTGACATATGACTAACTGAGAATCCAGGTGCACCTCTATAGAGTGAATACAATGTGAGATAACATTGCACAATAATTCTATGACGACGTTGTATTCGGCCACATTATTCGTGGATGGCCCTAGGCATACGCCACCTGAAGACACCAGTAGACCCTCGGGTGAGTAAATCACCCAAGTGGTGGAAGCCAAGTTCCATGTACGATGACTGGCTCCGTCTGTGAATCTTGCATAGACCAAAGACTCCGTTGACATATGCCAACAAAAGGGAAAACTTGATAAGAAAGCCAAAGACAAAAAAGGGGAAAAGGTGTATATGCACCAAATTTACATTAGTATACAAAGGGTTTCGCCCAAGCCCAAGGCTCAAGCGTAATATCTTTTTAAGTAGAGACCATTTTTGGGCTCAACCAATTTATTCCCTTCATAATCTTCCAACTCTTAGGCTCCTTTTTCTAGAACACGTCGCACGATATAAAGACCGTGCCACATGGGTTTAAACTTGCCTGCCCCTAGCGGTTCTTTGGCTTGGTCATACAAGAGGACCAAGTCACCCTTAGCATACAACCAGGGATAGACAGACTTATCGTATTGAACCTAGAAATGTTTCTTGTTTGCCTCGATAGTCATAAAGGCATACCGACGCTGCTCGTCAAGACTCTCTAGGTGTACAAGGCGTTGCTCTAAATCCGAAGTGTTAGGTAGGATCTCAACTGCCAATTTGAGAGAAGGGATTTCGTAGTCAATGGGAAGTATTGAATCCACACCGTGTACTAACTAAAAAGGAGAAAAACTAGTGGCAGTCTTAACCAAGGTTTGATATGCCCAAAGTGCGGGATATAACATGATGTGCCAGTTGGAATTTCTCTGACTGACAGTTTTTTGCAAGATGGTCTTGAGAGAGTTATTGACGGCCTCTACTTGCCCATTTGCCTAGGGGTAATAAGGAGACGAGTGATCATGTTTAAGCCCCAGCTTAGATGCTAGTTCTATCATCATTTCATTTTGAAAATGACCGCCATGATTAGTGACAATCTCACTCGGGATACTGAACCGGGCGATAATTTGGTTGAATATGAAAAAATCTGCAGTCTTCCCATAGGATTTCATGGTAGGCATGGCTTCGGCCCACTTGTTGAAGTAGTCGACAACCACGATAATGTGTTGATGCGCCCCAACTGAAGTTGGGTTGCAATCAATGAAATATACTCCCCACTTGGTGAAGGGATCGACGGTAATGACTGGGTGAAGAGAGGCTGGGTGCGAGCGCATTTTTTGAGTGAACAGTTGGCAGGGGTGACACTTCTTAACCTCTTCAATACAATCTTTAAATATGGTGGTCCAGAAGTAACCGGCTCGCAAGAGTTTTTGGGCTGTCGCAAGCCCGGATAGATGACTACCACAAACCCCTTTGTGGCAATCATTAAGGACTAACTCAGCTTCCTTGTGAGTTAAGCAACAACGTAGGATACTATCTATTCCTCGACGATACAAAGTGTTTTCGATGATTGTATTGATCCATGTGGATATCGGTGGCCACCCACCTTCTCTAACTGGCCCAAAACATGTTTCTGGCAATTTTGGTAATTTACTATTTTTAGCAATTTTTCGGGTCCTGAACTTCTGGAGCTGTTTTGAGGCCCTAAACGACGTTTTTTGGGGTATGTTGCGATCAAATTTCATCATGAAATTTTGTGGAAAATTTTGTAGTCCTCAGATAGATCTTTCCAATGGGCTATCATATGCCTAAAACGGAGATCGTATGCAAAATTTACGACCCCGGGAAGTTGACGCACCAACTTACCCAAACGGGGCCCACATGACTTTTGGCGCATCATCTCCCAGGGTTAGGTTTTTGGATGTCTAGGAATTTTGGCATTCCCGTTTATTGTAAAAGGGCCTTTAGAGCCTCATTGTAATCATCTTCTTGCGAATGCAAGTAGCCTTCACATCTCTTCTCAGAGATAAGCTGCCACCATTCTAGCGAGTCTTTCACTCTGTATTTTTAAAGTCTCTGTACATTTCTCTGATTAATAGAAATCGTGTATTACTGTATATCTATGTTTATGATTGCATCTCTGATACATTTCTATTATATTATTGAATATCTGCAATATCTCTGTGCATTTCTTTATTATATCTCCGCTCTCATTTCGTGTCGAAAATAATCTGGATCATGTATACTTTTTGTCTTGGTATCTAACAAGCCATCGATCATCTAGTGAGAGATGCTGAGTGAACTTCAAGGTTTGAAGATATAAAACAATATCTCCATACCAGGGGTCAGATGACGAGACGAGGAAAATGTGTTCATCTTCGCACGAATCGACATGGATAACATCTTCGTCTAATCGTGGGAAATCGGATATTAACTTTGCAAAAACTAGTGATTTCTTGGACTTTGACGAAGCAAAGTCGAGATCAAATTCTTGTAAGATCACAATCCATTTATTATATTTTCTGCCTGTGATACGTCTAGTGAGGATGTATTGAAATGGATTAACATTGACAACCACAGTCGTTTTGCAAAGCAATATATAGTGTCGTAAACGTTGGATTGCGTGGACGACAACAAAAGTTAGCTTTTCAACATGCGAGTAATTACGTTCAGGTTCGAGTAAATTTTGACTGAGATAGTAGATGACGTGCTCGCGGAGCTCATCATCCTCTTGAAATAGAACCATACCAATGGTCTCTTCAGACGCGACGATATACAACAAGTAATCTCTACTGTAATCAAGAGATTTCAGCAGAGGGGATGATACCAAGGCTTTCTTTAAAGTGTCAAAAGACTGTTGGGCTCACTCATCCCAGTTAAACCTGGTGTCTTTCTTCAATAGGAGAATGAAACCCTTAGTGATATTGGCATAATTCACAATAAACCGATGCAAAAAGTTATCTTTCCCCTGTAAACCTTGAAGTTGTCTAATCGTGCGTGGGGGAGGCAACTGAAGAAATGCCTCAACCTTAAGTGGATCTACCATGATCCCTGTCTCAGAGACTAAGAATCCTAAGAGACAGCCAGATCTAACGAAAAAGATTCATTTATTAGGATTGTGTCGGATTCTATAGTAGAAACATCTTTCAAAAACCAGTGGAAGGTGAATAACATGATCCACTCTCTTGCAAGAGTGAGCAGCAAGATCATCGAGGTAAGCTTCGAATATTTGTTTGAGATCATGAAAAGCGAAAGTCATGGATCGTTGGAAAGTTGCTCTGGCATTTTTCAGGCCAAAAGGCATTTTCCGGTATGAAAACGTGCCCCAAGGACATATGAATGTTGTCTTATGTTTGTCTTTGGGTTTGATCTAGATTTGGTTATAACCTAAAAATCTGTCCATAAAAGAAAATATTTCGTGTCTCGCACACTCATCGAGAATGTGATCAATGAAAGTCGTGGGGAAGTTATCTTTAGGATAGGCCTTGTTCAGGTCGTGAAATTCCATACACACACGGATGTTTCCTTGCTTTTTATTCATGGGAACGGGGTTGGATACCCATTCAGTCAAGGGAACTAGGTAGATAAAGATGACATTAAGTAGCTTCTCCACCTCTGCCTTAATAGTTGGGGCCTTACTGGGATTAATAGCTCTAAGATGTTGTCAAATGGGCTTAGCATCTAGGTAACTCCTAATATCATGTTCGACAATATGGGGGTCGATCCCTGGCATCTCTTCATATGACCAAGCGAATACATCTCGAAATTATTTGAAGAGGTTGTTGTAGATCAGAATCTCTTCTGGCGAACAATCTGCACCTATATTTACATTTTTGATCTTTCCAGGGGTACGGGAGATATTGATCTGGACGGTAGGAGAAATACTTGCCATATTCCCTTCGGCGTAAATGCCATGTGTATCAAGTGGAACTATGACATGACCGACTATCTCACTCAGGGTAGATCTAAAATCATCTTGCTCAATTCTTTCAAGACTTGGGAGAAAATAATATCAATGATGCATATCATGTCAAGGTCTCTCAGAAACATTCATGGCTTCAAGGATGGCTTCATCCGAAGGAAAAGTCTCATTCAAGAAATCATGTGAACAAGATAACGAAGTGGCCCACACAGGCCTAAGAACCGGATCCTCCTTGACCGTCTGCGAGGGAACATGATCAAGATCGGTAGAAGAGTCAAGGATAGCTTGATATTCAATCTCTGCTGCCGATAGTGGCATATCCATGCCATCATGTGACTGACCTTCAATCGATGAAGTTGGAGAAGGTAGGGTCTAAGGGTCACTAAAATAAGAAGTGTGGAAAGGGATGGACCTCTCTACTGAAGCAATTTCTCCAAAGTAACTTTTCTCTCAAAGTTGAATGCTTTCTCCTCTTTTTACATAGCTCAAAATTGTGCTCTTATAGCCTCCAGAATGCAATTGAAGGGCCGAGTTGGAACATTTCCAATATATGGAAGGCCAAAGATCAGAGATCTTCTATCGTGACATGGAAACCTGACCTCATTTTGTATTTTCTAACACAAATCCCAATATACACGAGCTGTAGTGGAGTAGCAAGCATATACGCATCTTTCAAAGTAGTTAGGGAGCGTATATGTGGAAAAATATATATTTTTGGCTCTGGATTTATCAAAAAGGGGTTGATAAGTCTCCATAGGGAAATGGAAAAAGGCCCTCTGTGCAAGATAGAAATGGTGAGGCAAATCTTGCTATAACAGTGGAAGTATTTACCCAGACTATGTGATTGGTTTGTGAAGTTATTTAGGTTGATATTTGATGCTTATCACTCCCTATTGTCTTGATTGGAGCTTGAAACCTTTTTTGGAAATGTGAAATTGCCTTTTCTAGTTGCTTTTTTGACAAGATAGTTTTGAGTGATTTCTCTTTCTCCCTATCATTTCTTGGATTCTTATTTGCATTTTAATGTATTTCTTGAATGGTTGATTGGTTGTATAATGCTTTATTGTGTTCTTTCCTGTTAGAACACATTTTTACTTGTTTTCTTTCATACCTCACTGCCTTGAGTGCATTCTTTGTTTGTAGCCCTTTTGCTTCGTGTATTTTGCATCTGCATAGGACTCTTTCTCCTGATTGAAAGTAGTGGAGCATTGAAGGTTTTGTATTTAATTTATGTATATGTCATAATCAAACAAAGAAGATAAATGCATTTTTCTTCTAGATAGTGAAACTAGCTTGCATTTGAAGTAGCGGAATTGCATGGTTTTTGGCTTTTTTGGGACATTGTGCATATGTAATGATGAATGTTTTCTCCTTCTCGTAGCATAGCTTTTAT
Source organism: Picea mariana (assembly GCA_032191745.1). Lineage (NCBI taxonomy): Eukaryota > Viridiplantae > Streptophyta > Pinopsida > Pinales > Pinaceae > Picea > Picea mariana. The sequence continues at coordinate 57,695 of JASDQU010102692.1, forward strand.
CGAAATGAAAAGATTGCATATTCATCTCTTTGAATAACTTTCGAGTTTGTAAAAACACCATATTGTCCATGCCATTTTCCTTTTGAGTAACAATGGCCTTAAAAATAAAGCGTTGAACTAAAAATTGATTAGACATTTTTATATTTTCTCGTAGCAAACCTACATCAGATTAGTTGTAGGGCTTTGGAATAGGTGTAAAAGATAACTTTCCAAAGCTACCAAAAAACATAGAATCTTGTGTTAGGGAGCGATGAAATTGAATTGCTACATTTTGTCCTGGGAAGCCCTTCTCACACAAGGGTCAAACCTGAGGTCGCATTAAGACTGGCATAGTTACTCACCTTGATTTTTTGGTCTTGGTGTAGAGATTGCGTGTATTATGGGGGTCTCTTGAAGGTATACCCACAATGATGAGTGGAATCCTTTCAAGTTGATTTCGGGCCAGATACCCTACACTTGCGCGTGGATCGGACTGTCGACTATTTCCCCAGGTATCAATATTGTAGTTGGTAACATTAGTAGTCTATCTCTTTAGGGTCTTTACACAAGGTGACTATGGAGGGGCAAGTCTTCATGGTACCTGGAATCGACATTGGCCAAACTCACTCGGGCTCCTTGGAGGGTATACCCACGATTATGTGTGGGAGCTTGCACCAAGGCGTAAGTCTGTTAAGCAGGTCGACAACGTAAATTTTCCACCCTTTGTATCTAAGCCCCTTCTTACTTTGTTCTCGTGACGTTGGATTTCATCACCAACTAGTGTGCTCATTGTGAGAAGGTTTTTGTTTTCTTGTTTTCTTACTAGATTTTTAGCGTGTGCTATTTTTTCTCCCTAGCAGAATCTAGGTTGGATCTTTATTTTTTATTGCATCAGTTACCAGAATGACCAATGAGGGAACCCCTTTGCCAGGGGAACCCTTTGTTTTTCCTTCTTACAGAAATGTTGGTCCTCCTTAGATTGCTACCTTGAGCCTTCCAAGTCTCACAATTGGGTTACCAATATGGTTTTTTTCCACTCCGGTGATCTTGAATGTAGGTGCTTTAGATATAAGCACACCACCCCCACATCAACCTCATGTCAACCTTTCTCCTTCTTCGCCTGTCAAGTCTCCTTCCATTTCTCCTTCTTTGCCTAGTGAAATCTCTCAAGAGAGTAGCCATATTGATAAGAAGAAGAAGAAATGAAAAGAGAATAAGAATAACCAGAAAGGGACCAAACATCCAACCATATAATATGTTGGATCCAAGCAACCAACTACTATTAATCATACTGGGAGTGTTGATGAGGTCGACAAGATTAAAACGAAGAATCCAAAACCTAAATTTCCTTGTAGTATTTGTAAGGGTGACCACTTTCTGAGGGATTGACCTGGTATTCCCAAGGTCTTAGAAATGTGGTCCTCCACACCATTGGCCCCTTCTCGACATGCTAGTGACACCCCGCCAACTAGTGACATTAAGGTTGGTAAGAATAAGACAACTGTCAAATTTCCTTCTATGTTATGCGAAGGTGATCATTATTCTCACCTTTCTCCTTGTATGGATGAGGCTTCTTCTCTTTTGTAAAAGATTCAACTTCCAACTGGTTATCGTAATATTTTCTCCCAACCCATCTTTAGTTGATGAAATGGTCAATCCGGTTCCATCCCCGATCAGTCTGGTTGATCAGCTGGTCAATCTAGTTTCATCCTCGGTTGAACCACTAACCAATGTAGCTAGTCCAGTTTTGTCATCGATCAACCCCACTTTTCATCTGAAAAGTGAAACCCAAGTGACTGATCAAGTCTCATCATTGGTTAGTCCCACCCTTCATCTGAACAGTGCCAATGTGGTCAATCCCACTAAATCTGGATCTGTTATGAAGAAATTATGACGTTTTTACCTGAAACACTTGTTTTAGACTAGTTTCTGGACTAGCCACAAACCCTATTTTCCACGACGTGTATCTTAAAAAATACAACGACCCACAAGCCAAATTGTTTACCAAAAATAATTGTATATGTTTTCTCAATGTTATATCAATCTCACGGTATTAATCATTATATAAAAAAGTTATTGTGAAAATAGTGAGATGACCTGTAAATAACATACCTTAGGAAGCATCATGAAAATAATTTATCCTCCCTTGAATTCCGGCCCTCTTTTCCTCAGATTCCCTCTGAAATTTGGCTTATATATCCTTTGGTTACCTAATTAACCTATATATCTTCAATATTCTCAAGTGTTCCACACCAAAAATTTTCAAGAAGCTCTCACAAGAAGCTCTCCATCAATACTCCAAAAGATATTCTCAGAAGAAGCTCTCCATTGATCCAAAAAAAGGATGATCTACAAGAGACCATTGCTATATTATTTATACTTTCATCCTCTAGGTCACTTAACCCATTTTTAGGTCACTTAACCCATTTCTAGGTCACTTAACCTATTTTCCTTATTTTAGGGTTAACCACTTTCCATAAATAGAAAGTTCTCCAATACTTTATCATTTAAA
>JASDQU010102692.1:77144-184256 GCA_032191745.1 Picea mariana
AAAAGTCATCAATGAAAGTTAAGAAATACTTGCACCCAGAAAAAGAAGGAGAAGAAAGTGGACCACACAAGTCACTGTGAACAAGCTGCAAAGGACCTGAGGCGTGCCAAGAGGCACGTTTGTCAAAACTGTCCCGATGATGTTTGTCGAGAACACAACCGGCAAAAACACCATCTCTACATGAAATAAGAGGAATACCAGTAACCATCTGTTGATTACATAGTTTCTGCAATGAGCTATAGTTTAGATGACTAAATCGCTCATGCCAAAGTTTTGCTCAAGTCATCGCTGTGAGAAACAAAAACTGATGAAAAAGATGATGAACCAAAGTTGTCAAACTTGTACAACCTGGTAATATCATCAATGATTCCAGTTGCAAGAACATGCTTAGGATCTTTTAGATCCTTGATTACAACTTGTTGAGGTGAAAACTCGACGGTTTTACCTTCACCTAAATGAGTGATTTGATATACTGATAGAAGGTTATAAGAAAGACTTGGAACACATAATACATCATTGAAATGACCATTATCTACTTGAACTGTTCCAGATCCTACAACACTAAGAGATCTATCATCACCAACAAATATTTTCTTGGTGTTACATTCATTTATAGCAGAGAATATGGCTTTATCCTTAGCCATATGATAAGATGCTCCTGAATCAATAATCCACTCATCAGAAGAAGAAGTAGTAGTAGAATTTGAATTGAAAGAGAAACCAGAAGCAGAAAGTGCATGTCCGTGAGAAGAAGAAGTAGAATCAATATTGATGTTGTGCTTCTTCATTGCTGCTTCTAAAGCTGTCATCTTCTTGAAACATTTGGACTCATCATGACCATCTTTATCACAAAAGTTGCAATGTATGTTAGTATTCTTACTTTTATATTTTGCTCCTTTGTCACTAGTAGGAGCTGAAGCTGTCTGAGCAGGTTTGTGATGCAAGATCATCTCTCCACACCAGCCAACCAACCCACTCAATGCATTCAAGGAAGAGAGGCGCCAACCCTCTCATATTTTGAATTTGAATTAGGGGCATTTAATATTTGTATGGCTGTTAGAACCAAAAGGCCGTGCCTATACGTAGGCTTTAGTTGTAGGTAGCTTTAATGGTTGTAAGGCTGCAATCTAGCTCCGATTCAGACTAGACAACCATTTATTGGTAATTCAATGCAGATTGAATAGGTAGGTGACAATGGAGGGAAGATATCGAAGAGCCCCCTCATGTAAAATACCTTTTCGATATCATTTTGAAAAAAAAAAGTTGGTAGACAGAGAAAGAGTAGAGACACTGTCAAAGTCTGAGCTCAGGAACACCTTGTAAAGGGAGGCATTTTTATTAATACAAACCAGAGCAGTTTTTCCTACAAATATTGTCTGTGTTGTGTGAATGCTTTCATGTGTTCTTTATATGCTGTGAATATATGATGTAGATGGGTGTTAGTATGCATTTGCAGGGACAGATAGGTTATGCTATCTGAGGAGTTGGTTGATTTCAGGTTTAGGGGATCTTTGAGTCTTCATGCCAAGAGGGCGTGATAGAACACTGTGGGTTCTGATAGCGATTGCTTAGAGAGCATTTCCAATTCTGCAGAATTTGGACAAAGACATGTCAGGAGGGCACACCAATTAAAATCATTGACTCAGAGGAGGATCTCAAGGTTGCTGAATACCTTGAAGGCAAGACTGTGTAGAGGAAGACACATTAGAAGACAAAATCTATGAGGAGTTCTGTAGAGCTCTGCGAAGAGGGCATTGAGAAGGTGCATAGAGTGCACAGAGATAACTCTTTTGAGTTCTGGAAGAGAAGAAGAGTCCAAGGAAGGATCTTCACAGGGTTGCTAAATACCCTGCAGACTCAGCAAGAAGTTTGATTGAGCAAAGGAGTGCCAGGAGGGCATCAAATTCTCCATCTGAAGGAGAAGGAAGGAAAAGGGTGAAGTCCCCTTAGAGATCTGAGTAGTGGAGAAGATCAGAAGAGATAGAACGAAGTTAGCGTGTAGAGATTCTGTAAGGTGTGCAGGAGTAGTGGAAAATTTTTAAAGTTTTAGAGAAGGCCAAGCTCAGGAGGGAGAGTGCTTTTATGCCCCAAGGCCACAAGAGGTTGCAGAGGCTGAAAGGGAGTACTCTTTGGAGAGTTTAGAGTCTTGAAAGCTCAGGAGGGACAACTTCTTTGAATACGTAGGCGATATCAACTGTGGAAGAACTCACAGAGAAGAAAAGCAAAGGTCGAAGCCCTTGGATTTTGGAAAAAAATATTCCAAGGAGTCAGAAGAAAGCGCATGCTCAACTAGGGAGCACAACTGCCAAAGGATCAGGCTGAAGGGAAGATCTGGACCGTTGAATTTCCAAGTCTTGATAGCAGCAAGAGAGCAGATAGGAAGGGAGTGGATCTGGACCATCAGATCTCACTTAGGCAGCTGATAGCCGCCGGATCTGTCAGAAGAAGCACGAGGTTTAAACCCTTGTGAGCAGAGGATAAAAGTCTCGAAATAATGAACGTATCAAGATTTCAGACTTTAGAATTTTGGAGGTCCTGAGGACGAGAGATCGGGCACTGCATAGTGAAAGTCTCGAAACAACGAGAGAAATCTGAGTCGTCCATCTAGAAGGAGGACACGCATCATGAGATCTCCATTTCGGGGATTCAAACATCGAAAAATATAGAGGGGATTCTTTCGACTTCATCAACGGCGAAGTCCCGAAAATGATCTAGATCGTCCCTTCGTAGGAGGACACGTGGCGGAGATCGGGGAGTCCACCAGGTTTTCAGACACCATGGATTCAAGAAGACAGGGGAATTGTGCCAGAGGGATCGTGGAGTCCTGAAATCTGAAAGAGGATCGAAAGCATCCAGGGAGAGGACACGTGGCAACAAGAGGGTACTTCGGTACTTCGGGTACCGAAAGTATTAGAGGTCAGCGAAGGCTTAGTGCAACGGGATTTGTGAAATTCTGAAGTGCGAAGTCTCAAAAACGTTCAGAAGAGCATTACCGGGTTGCGAGGACGAAGGCCAAGATTTTGGCATACCGGACATCGGAATTTTGGAAATCCTGAGGACGAGAGATCCGGGATCTTAAGGAGGAAACCCAAAATGATCAGGGCCGTCGATTCAAGAGTGGATCGTGATCGTTGATCTCGGCTAGGAGTAAAAAGGGCCATATCGTCACTTCGACATTTCGGATACTGGAAGTGTGAGAGAGAAAGGGCAGAGGAAGCCTTGGAATGGGAAATCCCAAAACGCGAAAGTCCGAAAAGTGTTGGAGGAAGCAACATTTCAGCGTATCGAATTTCGGAACTTCGAGAGTTCTGAAGACAAGGGTTCAGGTTTTTGGGGATTGAAACTTCGAAAGCACAAAAGGAAAAGAATGAGGAAAGGACATTTTGGGATACCATAATTCGGCATTTCGGGAATACTGTGGACAAGAGATCCGAGCACTTCGGCATCAAAGAACCTGAAATAACAAAAAAGAGGAGGAAGCCGAGATATAGTTATATTAGCTTTTCGGGCGTCGGGTTTTCGAAAATCCTGAAGACCAAGAGAGCCAAGCATTTCGATGTTGGAAAACCCGAAATCATGAAAGGAGGAGAAAGCCGGGAAACAAGGAATTTTGGCATTTCGAAAATTGGCTTTTCGAGAGTCCAGAGGACAGGAGGCCGAGCGCTTTGTGTCGAGAAACACGAAAGAGGACTACGGTCATATGAAGGAAGGTCATATGAACTAAGAGTGTAGCCCAGGGGGCTAACCACGACTAAAGCCATTTCGAAAAATCAACATTTCGGAGATCGGAAGGATGAAGGGGCAAGGACTCTTGACATTGGGAAACAGGAAGTCCCAAAACTCAAAAATATAATTCNAAAATTGGCTTTTCGAGAGTCCAGAGGACAGGAGGCCGAGCGCTTTGTGTCGAGAAACACGAAAGAGGACTACGGTCATATGAAGGGAGGTCATATGAACTAAGAGTGTATCCCAGGGGGCTAACCACGACTAAAGCCATTTCGAAAAATCAACATTTCGGAGATCGGAAGGATGAAGGGGCAAGGACTCTTGACATTGGGAAACAGGAAGTCCCAAAACTCGAAAATATAATTCTTGTCGTGGAAAAAGGAATGGTCGGGTGTAGGGGCCGTGTAAAGAAGAAGGACCTGTGGATTGAATGTTGAGGTCCCGATAGGGATCTGAAAGAGACACTTCGGCTCAAGGGGTATTTGAACGATCCTTATACCAGGAGGTTGCGCAGAACCTGCTGAGGCAGGGGGTGCTGCGTCGTTAGTTTGGGACCCTTATGTTGTTTTTTGTTGTAGCGAGGATGTTTCTTCTTGGGATACTTGGGTTTATCTTTCTGCTGGGCAACTAAGGCTTTATTGGAGGGACTTGTAGTGTTGATCACTCCAAATTGTACAAGATTATATTCCTTTCRAATAAAAGAAGCACAAAAGGACTCAAGAGTGGGTTTTTTATAAGCTTCTTCCCCTAGAGCCTCTCTCATGGCATAAAAGTTAGATACAAACATAGAATGTGCACTACCTAGCTTAGAAAGAATAAGATAGATGCAATGCTCTTCCTCCATCTTTATCTTACATTCTTCACATAAAATTCTGAGTGTTTTAAACCTAGATAGATAGTCTCCAAGGAAAGAAAAATCATTTGGACTCAAGGTCAATATTTGATTTTCTAACTGTTGTGCTCGAATAATATTGAGTTTTCCAAACACAGATTCAATTGTGTCCCAAGCTTCTTTGGGGTCATCAATATATTGAAGGTGGTACCTTAAATCACGAGAGATGGAAATTCCGATTAGTCCACGTGCTTCGCCATTCCTATTATCCCACTTGGATTTCTTATTAGCATCAGTGGGTGCTTTTTCCTTTCCCAAGGTAATCCATTACAAGCCTTTACTTCTTAATAAATCTTCCATATGACATTTCCATTGGAAGTAGTTGTTGCTGGTAAGAAAGATAGTACTTGTAGAATCCATATTAAATATGCAGATAATGTGGATTTAAAAACTGAAACTGATGATCTAGATAGAAAGAGCTCGAAAAGTTATGTGGTTTTTTAAAAAAATGGCACTGAAAATGGACTTTCGATGTTAGAGTTATGCCCTTTTAAAAAAAGGCACAATCGGTAACTAAATGACCACGTGATTGCGTAAGTTGATTTATGAAGTGACCCACTTTTATAAAGAGAAGTGGGGATCACTTTTACAATGAACTTACTGTATAACAAAAAATATGCATGCAAAATAAATAACTCTAAAATAAAATATTAAAGCTACTTATAGTGATTCACTTTTATACTTGAAGTGAAATACACTTTACAATTTTAGCATGAACTTTTCCAAAAATAGGTAACAAAGGAGAGACTTGAACTCAAGACCTCTTACTTAATAAGGCAACTTTTAACCAAATGATCTAGAAAAACATATTGTAATGTTGAGAAGGAGGATTGGGGGTGTTTTTGTTGTTGTGGAAGACGACCTTGGAGAGTGTGCTAAGAAAAAACTCTTTTCACACAAGAAAAAAATTTCGCTTCTCGATGACAACAAGGGTTAGATCTTGGTTAGTTTACCTGGAAGATGCACCTTTTCCTATCTGTTTCTGATTTTCCGAGATCGCATAGGGTGCGGGGAAAAGAGAATACACAGATCTAAAAGAGTAGCAACTCGGAAATAAATAAATAAAAACTGAAATAAAACCAAAATACTACTATGTAAAAATTTAAAAATATGTGTATTCAAGCTTTATACCTCCGGATCTAACTGTAATGGTCGTATCTTGGGAAAACATAAACCTTTTCGAGTGAAATGAAAAGTGTTCCTGACTGAAACGAGAACTCCATATGCAATGGAACATTCCTCTCAGCCCATAAATGTACGAAAATGACAAAAAGTGGAGATCAGGAAACTTGGCTTCACGATCTCGATCTACAATAGGAGCGGGTCTTCAAACATGCTCTGATACCATGTTTGACAACACAGGTATTCCAACAGAGGAAGAAAACCTTTAGTAACCACTCACATAACCAGATCAAAGATCAACACATCGATGTTTTCATGTGGTAAAACCCCTACGGGGAAACATCCACGACCCCAACCAACACGGCCACTTGGAGTAGTTTATTAATGCAAAGAAAAAGATTACAGAGAGATTTTACAAGAGAGTTTCTCACAATCGATCATCGAAAAATGACCCTCCATGCTATTTAAATAGAGATCATGGACCAATCGGGTGTTAAGCCATAGATCAATGGCCGTTAAGATCGAGGAGAGTATGAACCGTCGGATCACTCTATGTCGGGAACATATCATGACCGTCAGATTTCCTAACTACAAATGAATACTAAAGAAACACACTAGAAAACACACTTTTACCTAGTGACACAATAGACCAAGTAGATCTTACTAACTCCTAAGTGTCTAAATATCCTAACAATATGGAATATTATTTTCAACCCCAAAATCACTGAAGAATGAATATCAATCAACATAAAGAGCTACCCTATAAAAATTATAGGTCCCTAACACACTCACTAACACATTCATCTTTGGAGAGAATAAGGTGATAGTCATGATCCTCCAACACTATTTGTTGAGAAAATAATATATGATATTGAAACCATTGTGAGTATAACAAATCAATACAAACATAAGAGAAAATTATCGAAGGAAAAAGGTACTCAATCTCCCATTGTCTCACAAAAAAATGGCCTACCCAAATTTTTTTTCCAGTCGACAACATCACAATAGAGAAAGTATTCAATAAATAATTCAGGCCATGGAAGTGTTAGAAACCCTCCACGGGGAAAATTGGAAAAATCACACAAATTTCAAGTAAAAAGAAAAAGGACCAATTCTCAACAAGAACTTGATATTGCGAATATCCAATTTCCCGATGATGAACAGAGATTGCAAGAAAATCAAAAACTTGCAGTTGAGATGAACTTGTTATTAAAGAAGAAGTATTTTCAAAGGAAGAATCCATCTCTATACAAAATGCTTTATTTGATAGAACTTCTATAAAGTTGATTTTTGAAGATCATGTTTAAAAAACAAAAGGGGAAAATCTCGTGTTAAATTTGACCTCAGTAATTTGCTTCCATCTAGAATCGTCAAGTTTCATAAAGCTATAGGGGATGCTCTGGATGTTTCCATAGATGATATGGAAGATGGAAATTCAGTCTTAAAGAAAGAATCAAGGAATTAGAGTCTACTCTAATGCAACCTATGATACTCACTACTCCAGTTTCAACAATCCAACCCGGAAGGAGCTCCAACAAAACCCCAGAATCAAGCCTAAGGATAAAAGGGGAATAAAGTTTACTTTATGTGAACATGCACTATGTTGAAGAAAATATTAAGAAAATAACGTCTCTTATCTTAGAAACTTGGGATTTAGAAAATAACTTTTTCTCTCTTGGTTCCAAAATTCATAATACCAGGGAATATTTACAAGTTGACTTAACAATTGCTGAAAGATTTTATAAGGATGCAGTCTCTACATTTGTTATAAAGATTTCAGGGATGACCGAATACCAAAGAAAACAAGAATATTTTTCCTCTCTAATTCATGTCAAGAAATTGAAAGCATGTTGGATAAAAAGGATCAATATATTAAGAGAACTATGTTGGACACACCGACTACACTGAGAAGGGGGGGGGGGTGAACAGTGTAGGGATCTTTTTCCCAAAACTCCTTAGTTAACAATCACCATTAAATCATTAATCATTGCTATCATTTATAACCAGTTAAATGTCAACACATATCAGCAATAGATCATCAACAAGTCATCACCACAAGGAACACAAATAACATAAGATGTATGTACAATTTTCTTTTTATTACAGACTACAATCCTTGGGTTTTTCAGAAACAACTGAATAGAGTACAACTCTACAAGAGCACTAGATATATAATGCAAGACTCAACTTACACCCTCAACACCAACTGAGATGAGGCAACAATCCTCAACAAATATCAATCTGTACCGTAAACAAGTGCATCAACCATGCACCAACCAAACAACCTGTAATCAACCTGTACCATAAACAAGTGAATCCAACCATGTACTAAGTATATACCAATCATGTGTCAACTAGTCATAAAAAATGACTCATCAATATGTACCAACATCATCAACTATACACCTCATGTATGTGCCAACTCATCAACTTCTTGTCTCAACCATGACTAGTTTTGGATTATTCAACAACCCTAACTTGAAATAATAATAACTTTGTACCTATAATTAATAAAGATATGAAACTGATACACAATGTTCATCAGTGTGTTTTATGCAATTCCTCCGTGTTTCACTACTTGGAATCTCTCATAAAAGGAGCTATAGCAAAAATGGCATACTTTGCTGAATTCTGGCTTATTCTAGAGAGAGACCTTGTAGAACGTGCCCCACATGGAATATTTTTTGAATCGATCTAAAAATATTACACATCATAAAAAAGAATGTAATATAACCAACACAATTTGTCGCACTGAATTTGGATATGTTATGAAGAATTTATGACGTTTTTACCCGAAACACCTGTTTTAGACTAGTTTCGGGACTAGCCACAAACCCTATTTTCCATGGAGTGTATCTCCAAAAACACAACGACCCACAAGATGAATTTTTTACCACATATAATTGGATATGTTTAATCAATGTCATATCAATATCGCAGTCTTAAACATTAAAGAAAAAAAGTTATTACGAAAATGGTGAGATGACTTGTAAATAACATACCTTAGAAAGCATCATGAAAAGAATTTATCCGCCCCTGAATTCCGACCCTCTTTTCTTCACCTTCCCTCTGAAATTCGGCTTAGATATCCTTTGGTTGCCTCATTCACCTATATATCTTCAATATGCTCAAGTTTTCCACACCAAAAATGTTCAAGAAGCTCTCACAAGAAGTTCTCCATCAATACTCCAAAAGATATTCTCACAAGAAGCTCTGCATTGATCCACAAAAAGGATGATCTACGAGAGACCATTTATATCATATTTATACTTTCATCCTATAGGTCATGTAACCCATTTTTAGGTCACTTAACCCATTACTAGGTCACTTAACCTATTTTCCTTATTTTAGGGTTAACCACTTTCCATAAATAGAAAGTTCTCCAATACTTTATCATTTAAATATTCCTTCTTGATTTTGTCACTTTTCTTTATTATTTAAATAATCCACCTTGACTTTGTCACTTTACTTTATCATTTAAATAATGATTTATTCTTTTAGGTTACTTTGACTTCTTTGACCTTGGGGGCTTCAAGCCTTCATGTGGGGGTCCTTCATCTTTGTAAGGCCATAACTCTCAAACCATGACGAGTTATGTGACATTCCACATACCACCGGAAATGACATGACAAACACTATACATCTAGGATATTTTCACCAACAATTTCCTTGATCTTCATCTCATTATTCCACATATAAGCATGGGTCCTCCAACCATTCTTCTAGGATAAATAAATCTGCAAAGCGTCTTCCCATGAGGGATTTCACCATAAGGGGACCACTTTGGAGTTCATCCATTTGTGAACCTTATCAATCATGATAAGAAAATAATGAGAGCATGTCCTCCAACCATTATTCTAGGATAGCTCAATCCACAAAGCATCTTCCTGTGAGGGATTTCACCATAAGGGGACCACTTTGGAGTTCATCCATTTATGCACCTTATCAATCATGATAAGTCAATAATGAGTCATCTATACATTTTTCCAACAATGTATCATATACCAATGAAACCACATCGATCCATCTTCATCATGTATCAATGACAACTCATTGATCCATATTCATCATATATCAATGACAAATCATTGATCCATCTTCATCTATGCATTCCTATCAAGGAAAATACATATTAGGTTACATCAATCATCAATCAATCAATCAATCCTTTGACATCAATCAATCACTTGACATCAATCAATCAAACCATTGGCATCAATGACAACATGATCCAACAATCTCCCCCTTTGGCATTGATGGAAATACCAACATTGATGTCAACACCAATTACCAATTATTAATATCAACATGTAGATAAGGAATTCTCTACATCAATAGTCAATGTGACTATCTCTCCCCATAAATAAACATCAATCACATAAATGTGATTAACTCTCCCCCTTTGAAATCAATGGCAAAGGGCCATTCTCCTCTTGGGGTTTCTCCCCCTGTCTGAGTGCCTTTGATATTCCTTTGAATAATCTCTCCCCTTTTGAACAAGGGATATCACTCTGATGTAATGATAAATATACATAGAACATACTCCCCCTGTGACCATTGCTTCCCCCTGGAATTATGCTTCGGAGCTCTTTCTTCAAATACAGGGCTCTTTTCTAGGTATGCATCTGATAAATATCTTCTCCTAGAATCATGGGAAGAAGAATGACTCCCCCTATGGGTATGTCTCCCCTATCTTCTCTACAATATGAACAATGTGCTACCATAGAACGATCCTTGGACATGTTCATGCATCAAACTCATGATATACCAAGCATCATGAAGCACAAGATATGTCAACAATAAAATAGAGAATCATGATCCAAATATCAATCATGTACCAAAATGTGCCCACCATGCACAACATCCATGTACAAAAAAGTGTGCTCATCATGCACAACACCTATGTACAACATCCATGTACATCAACATCATGCAATGTGACAAAATATATCATCCATGGAATGTATCAATCATATGCTTCTATCAGTATGCCAACATGTGCATCTACCAATATGCCAACCATGTGCATCTACCAATATGCCAACCATGTGTCATCTCACTCATGATATGTCTCCATCATGAACCAAGTGCCACAATCATGTATCTTAAACAAATACCAGTTGTTGTGTTGATCAAGTAGTACCAATGGTGTAGTATCATCAAGCATATGCCATCTATGAGTGTACCAAACATGTATCAATTATAGATCAAGCTATGAATCATCAATGATGTAAAACATGATCACCTCATCAACTCACCAACCACATGTCCCAATGTGTAGCCCATCCATATGCTATAGGGATGATTTTAAGCACGGAAATTTATTTTAAAATGTAGAAACCTTGGCGAATATTACTAATCATCCATATGCCAACTATAAACTGTTTGGCTATATTTTTGTAAAAATATTCAAATTTCTAAGGATTTTATATAGTTTGTATAAAATTTTGGCGATTTTTAAGGTAAAATAATTTTATCTTATAGAATTTGGGCGAATCATTTTTAGAATAACAAATCTTTTTTGGGGAAAAACCTTGGAAAATTAGCCCACGAGTGAAATTTAGCCTCTAAAATCATCCATGATATGCTAAATGCATGCATCAAGATTTCCAAAAGGTAAGTGTCCAATACATCATCAAGATATATCACATAACCAAGGGGTCATAACTTCACTGTCATAACCAACATTGTTCTTCAACAGAACATGCATCAATCCATACTCATGGGTTAGTGCCATGCACCCAAGATTTTATTTTACATCACCACCTTACATAATCCAATATAGAATCATGAAAACATGTAGCAAAGAATGTCAGAACCTGCAATAAACCATGTCAGAGCCTGCATCACAGAGTTATACCATCACATCAAATTGCAATCCCTGTGCATATCCCTTTTTCTTAGGCTTCACCACATATACGTGGATTGCTGCACAGACAACTCATGTATGTATGCTACCTATACAAGGTCAGCACGCGTATGTATGTGACTGATACCACTATCACCCACGTATGCCTTAGTAGATAACATTTTTGAACTTCCCTTCAGTCTTTCATTCTGTTCTAGTTGCTTTGTCTTCTTCACCCACTTCTGTAGATGCCCCTGCTCCTTAGAACTTGAGCTCTGAGCATCCATCTTTTCAAATATGTCTCCCTTCCTTACTTCATTCCTTCTTCTATCCATGCTAAGTGAAGTCCTCATGATGGAATTTCTTCTTGTGTTCCAACACTCCTAGGATTTGTGGCCAAATCCACTACAATTGTAGCATCTCATGGTGTTACAGTGAACAACAATGTGTCCTACTTGATCACATCTCCAACACCTTATGGTGTTATGAAATCTTCCATTATATCTTCTTTCATAATATCTACATTCAAAAGCTTTGTGACCATATTCATTACATGAATGACAATTCCCATGAAAAATACTTCCATACCTTTGCTTTGGTGTCCCAAAGATAGCTTCTTGATGTCTTCCTTGCTTTGTTCTTTTGAATTTTTCCTTGCATTGTGTAGATGGTTTCTTTGAAACATTGTCTTCCTTCTTTGATGGACTTACCTCATGCTTCTTTGAGGTGCTTGCTTCAGCATGTGTATCTTCTTCTTTGTATCCAAGACCTGCTTTATCATATGGTGAACTTTGACTTTCCAAGATCTCATCCAAGATTTTTGAGCTATTCAAGAATTTATTTGACTTCTCCACTTTCTTTCTAAGATCAACAATTTCAACTTCTAACTTATCACATGACTCTTCCTTTTCATTAATTTGATTCTTCAAAAGTTCTTCTACCCTTTTGGCTTCTTCAATTTGGGTCTTGAGATGAATAATTGTTTCAAAACTTTTGTTAATCTCATCATCTACCTTCATATCTTATTTTTCATTCTTTAGTCTTGTGATCTCTTCTTCCTTTTATTCCAATTTAGTCTTATTGTTCTCTTCTTGTTCTTTGAGAATTCCCTTTAACTTCAAGATGTGCCTTTGACTCCTCCTAAGAAACTTCTTAGTGTTATCCGAAAGACAGTTATAGTGTGTATAAAAATGATCACTTTTGTATCTATATAAACCCTCTTCAACTTCCTTTTGAATTTATAATAGATATTCTTCTATTCTTTACATGGGATAACTACCATCAACCTTTACACAAACTGTTTCTATATCATCTTCTTCACTTGAGAAAAATCCAGCATCATCACATTTTGAATCATTGCAATCAAGAGTCTTTGGAGATTCTATATATTCATTTGAAATACTTTTGGGATATTACTTTGTGCTATGTTCACTTGAAATGTTTTCAAGATCAAATTTAGAAACAATACAATAAAGGGTTTTTGGAGATTCTTTACCTTTGATAATCTTGATGGAGTGGTCTTCAATATCTTCCTTCTCCTTCTTGCTTTGATATATCTCCTCAGGGTTTAGCCATAGATCCTTGGAGGAAGTGCATTGTTCCATGCTTTCTTTGATAGGGCTTGAGAGTCCACTAATAATGGTCTTGAGAGCCAATGCATCATTATTCTTTCCTTCCCTTTGAGATGAAAACTTTGACTTGTTCTTCAACGAAACTGATCCACCAATGGCTGCCTTCCAAATAGCTGCTCCCATTGTCTTCAAATACACTCTCATCTCCAAGTAGAATAGTTTTCCTCATCAAGGATTGGTATTTCATCATCCATTTGTGTGTCTATGGATCTCCTTCAATATTGTTAAGGCTTGTAGTGAATGCCTGCTCTGAAACCAATTGTTGGACACACCGGCTACACTGAGGAGGGGGGGGNACACTATTCACCCCCCCCCCCTCCTCAGTGTAGGGATCTTTTTCCCAAAACTCTTTAGTTAACAATCACCATTAAATCATTACTCATTTATATCATTTATAGCCAGTTAAATGTCAACACATATCGGAAACATATATCAACAATATATCATCAACAAGTCATCACCACAAGGAACACAAAGGACACAAGATGTATGTACAATTTTATTTTTATTACAGACTACAATCCTTGGGGTTTTTCAACAACAACTGAATAAATTACAAATCTACAAGAGAACCAGCTCTATACTGCAAGACTCAGCTTACACCCTCAACACCAACTGAGATGAGGTAACAATCCTCAACAGACATCAATCTATACCATAAACAAGTGCATCAACCATGCACCAACCTGTGCCAAACAACCTATAATCAACCTGTACCATAAAAAAGTGCATCCAACCATGTACCAAGTATATATCAATATGTACCAACATCATCAACTATACACCTCATGTATGTGCCAACTCATCAACTGCTTGTCTCAACCATGACTAGTTTTGGATAAGTCAACAACCCTAACATGAAATAATCATAACTTTGTAGCTGTAATGAATAAAGATATGAAACTGATACACAATGTTATTTAGTGTGTTTTATTCAATACTCGAGGTGTCACTACTTGGAACCTCTCATAAAATGAGTTATAGCAAAAATGGCATACCTTGTTGAATTCTGGCTTATTCTAGAGAGAGACCTTGTAGAGCGTGCCCCACACATAATATTTTTTGAATTGATTTGAAACTGTTACAAAACATACTAGAGAATGCAATCTAACCAACACAATTTGTCTCATAGAATTTGGATTTGTTATGAAGATGTTATGACGTTTTTATCCGAAACACCTGTTTTAGACTAGTTTCAGGATTAGCCACAAACCCTATTTTCCACGCAGTATATATACAAAAATACAACTACCCACAAGATGATTTTTTTACCACAGATACTTGGATATGTTTCCTCAATGGCATATCAATCTCATAGTCTGAATCATTATAGAAAAACAATTATTACAAAAATGGTGAGATGACCTGTAAATAACATACCTTAGAAAGCATCATGAAAAGAATTTATCCTACCTTGAATTCCGGCCCTCTTCTCTTCACCTTCCCTCTAAAATTAAGCTTAGATATCCTTTCATTACCTCAATCACCTATAGATATTCAATATTCGCAAGTGTTCCACACCAAAAATGCTCCAGAAGCTCTCACAAGAAGCTCTCCATCAATACTCCAAAAGATATTCTCACAAGAAGCTCTTCATTGATCCACAAAAACGATGATCTACAAGAGACTATTTCTATATTATTTATACTTTCATCCTCTAGGTAAATTAACCCATTTTTAGGTCACTTAACCCATTTCTAGGTCACTTAACCTATTTTCCTTATTTTAGGGTTAACCACTTTCCATAAATAGAAAGTTTTCCAATACTTTATCATTTAAATATTCCTTCTTGATTTTGTCACCTTACTTTATCGTTTCTTGATTTTGTCACTTCTCTTTATTATTTAAATAATCCATATTGACTTTGTCACTTTACTTTATCATTTAAATAATGATTTCTTCTTTTAGGTCACTTTGACTTCTTTGACCTTGGGGGCTTCAAGCCTTTATGTGGGGGTCCTTCATCTTTGTAAGGCCATAAATATCAAACCATGAGGAGTTATGTGACATTCCACATACCACCAGAAATGACATGAAAATCACTATCCATCTAGGATAGTTTCACCAACATTTTCCTTTATCTTCATCTCATTATTCCACATACAAGCATGGGTCCTCCAACCATTCTTCTAGGATAACTCAATCCAGAAAGCGTCTTCCCGTGAGGGATTTCACCATAAGGGGACCACTTTTGAGTTCATCCATTTGTGAACCTTATCAATCATGATAAGACAATAATGAGAGAATGGGTCCTCCAACCATTCTTCTAGGATAACTCAATCCACAAAGCGTCTTCCCACGAGGGCTTTCACCATAAGGGGACCACTTTGGAGTTCATCCATTTGTGCACCTTATCAATCATGATAAGACAATAATGGGTTATATATACATTTTTCCAACAATGCATCATATACCAATGAAACCACATTGATCATTCTTCATCATGTATCAATGACAACTCATTGATCCATCTTCATCATATATCAGTGACAACTCATTGATCCATTTTCTTCTATGCATTCTTATTAAGGACAATACATATTATATTACATCAATCATAATTCAATCAATCTTTTGACATCAATCAATAAAACCATTGGCATCAATGACAACATGATCCAACAAACTATTAGGTGATTTAAACGCTTTAAGTAAAAAAAAGGTTGAAGCTTATTCTAAATTGGCGGAATTAGATCCTGAGGGAACTACTATCGAAGTACAAGATCCAAAACTAATTGTAAATTCAATTCTTCAAAAAAGACAACAATTTGAAGAACATGTTGAAATAATGAAAGGACTATCAGCATAAAAATTTAACAACATGATTGAATATACAGAACATGACATTGAAAGTTGGCTTGTTGAGTATGTAAACATAAATGAAGACATCAAAATTACATTACAACAAATTTCAATTGATTATAGAGAAATTGAAGGTACATTATTTTATATAAAAGTTAAACACAAAGTGATTGTTTCTCCTTTACATGATTATATTGAAAAGTGGTTAAACTCGGCTTTAATCAAGATTACCGTGAAAAACCAAATATAAACAGTTGGTATCGGTGAATAAATTGTCGCTAGACAAAATATAAGAGCAACAACGGCCCAAAAATGAGACATGAGAGATTCCATTACAATAAGTTTGAATTGATCACATCCCTTTCCTTGTCCTTTCAGAATTCATCCAGTTATATTTTTATCTGTCTTAAGAAGATAAAGCATGTACCTGAAATTCAATCTTATCTTCAAGATATGCATTTGTAAGTTGATATTGAGAATATCCAATTTCCTGATGATGACCAGAGATTGCAAGAAATCGAAAACTCACGGTTGAGATGAGCTTGTTATTCAAGAAGAAGTATTTTCAAAGGAAGAATCCATCTCTATACAAAATGGTTTATTTGATAGAGCTTCTAGAAAGTTGATTTTTGAAGATCATGTTCAAACTCAACTTTAATCAAGATTACCAAGAAAAACCAAATAGAATAAATTGGTATCGGTGAAGAAATTGTTGCCAGACAAAATATAAGAGCAATGAGGACCCAAAAATGAGACATGAGAGATTCCATTACAATAAGTATGAATTGATCACATCCCTTTCCTTGTCCTTTCATAATTCATCCAATTATATTTTTATGTATCTTAAGAAGAATATAGTCAAATTCTAATTGTTTCTCCTTTACATGATTATATTGAAAAGTGGTTAAACTTGGCTTTAATCAAGATTACCAAGAAAAACCAAATAGAAGCAATTTGTATTGGTGAAGAAATTGTCGCCAGACAAAATATAAGAGCAACAACGACCCAAAAATGAGACATGAGAGATTCCATTACAATAAGTCTAAATTGATCACATCCCTTTCCTTGTCCTTTCAGAATTCATCCAGTTATATTTTTATTTGTCTTAAGAAGATAAAGCATGTACCTGAAATTTAAGATTCTCTTCAAGATATGGATTTGTAAGTTGATATTGAAAATATCCAATTTCCCGATGATGACCAGAGATTGCAAGAAAATCAACAACTCACAGTTGAGATGAGCTTGTTATTCAAGAAGAATTATTTTCAAAGGAAGAATCCATCTCTATACAAAATGATTGTACATTATTTTATATAAAATTTAAACACAAAGTGATTGTTTCTCCTTTACGTGATTATATTGAAAAGTGGTTAAACTCGGCTTTAATCAAGATTACTGAGAAAAACCAAATAGAAGTAGTTGGTATCGGTGAATAAATTGTTGCCAGACAAAATATAAGAGAAACAACGGCCCAAAAATGAGACATGAGAGATTCCATTAAAATAAGTTTGAATTGATCACATCCCTTTCCTTGTCCTTTCAGAATTCATTCAGTTATATTTTTATCTATCTTAAGAAGATAAAGAATGTACCTGAAATTTAAGATTCTCTTCAAGATATGGATTTGTATGTTGATATTGAGAATATCCAATTTCCCGATGATGACCAGAGATTGCAGGAAAATCAACAACTCACAGTTGAGATGAGCTTGTTATTCAAGAAGAAGTATTTTCAAAGGAAGAATCCATCTCTATACAAAATGATTTATTTGATAGAACTTCTAGAAAGTTGATTTTTGAAGATCATGTTCAAAAACAAAAGGGGAAAATCTCGTGCTGAATTTGACCTCAATAATTTGCTTCTATCTAGAATTTTTAAGTTTCATAAAGCTATAGGGGATGCTCTGGATGTTTCCATAGATGACATGGAAGATGAAAATTTCAGGCTTAAAGAAAGAATCAAGGAATTAGAGTCTACTCTAATGCAACCTCCGATACTCGCTACTCCAGTTCCAACAATCCAACCCGGAAGGAGCACCAACAAAACCCCAGAATCAAGCCTAAGGATAAAAGGGGAATCAAGTTTACTTTCTGTGAACATGCACTATGTTGAAGAAAATATTAAGAAAATAACGTCTCTTATCTTAGAAACTTGGGATTTAGCAAATAAATTTGTCTCTCTTGGTTCCAAAATTCATAATACCAGAGAATATTTAAAAGTTGACTTAACAATTGTTGAAAGATTTTATAAGGATGCACTCTCTACACTTGTTATAAAGATTTCAGGGATGACCGAATGCCAAATAAAACAAGAATATTTGTCCTCTGTAATTCGTGTCAAGCAATCGAAAGCATGTTGGATAAAAATGATCAATATATTAAGAGAACTATTAGGTGATTTAAATGCTTTAAGTAAAAAAAAGGCTGAAGCTTATTCTAAAATGACAGAATTAGATCTTGAGGGAACTACTATCGAAGTACAAGATCCAAAACTAATTGTAAATTCATTTCTTCAAAAAAGACAACAATTTAAAGAACATGTTGAAATAATGAAAGGACTGTCGACATAAAAATTTAACAAAATGATTGAATATACAGAACAAGACATTGAAAGTTGGCTTGTTGAGTATGTAAATAGAAATGAAGACATCGAAATTACATTACACCAACTTTCAATTGATTATAGAGAAATTGAAGGTACTGTTGGATCATGTTGTCATTGATACCAATAGTTTGCATGTTGTCATTGATGCCAATGGTTTGATTGATTGATGTCAAATGATGGATTGATTGATAGGATTGAATGGTTGTTGATTGATGAACAATGTATATGATGCATTATCATTGATAATAATGATAGATGTCAAGTGGAAACCACTCGATAACGATGGATCAATGAGTTGTCATTGATACATAATGCATAGTTGATGTATATGATGCAGTGGTGAATTGATGCAAAGTTGAATCATTATAGTATTATCATGGTTGTTAAGGTTCACAAATGGATGAACTCCAAAGTGGTCCCCTTATGGTGAAAGCCCTCACGGGAAGACGCTTTGTGGTTAAGTTGTGGTTGGAGGACCCATGCTTGTGTGTGGAATAATGAGATGAAGATAAATGAAGTTGTAGGTGAAACCATCCTTGTTGGATAGTGTTTGTCATGCCATTTTCGGTGGTATGTGGAATGTCACATAACTCCTCACGGTTTGAGAGTTGTGGCCTTATGAATTTGGAGGACCCCCATATGAAGGTTTGAAGCCCCCAAGGTCAAAGAAGTCAAAGTGACCTAAAAGAAGAAAGAATATTTAAATAATAAAGTAAAGTGACAAATTCAAGGTGGATTATTTAAATAATAAAGAGAAGTGACAAAATCAAGAAGGAATATTTAAATGATAAAGTATTGGAGAAATTTCTATTTATGGAAAGTGGTTAACCCTAAAATAAGGAAATAACCTAGATTTGGGTTAAGTGACCTAGAAATGGGTTAAGTAACCTAGAAGATGAAAGTATAAATAAGAAGCTAGGATCTCTTGTGAAATGTACACTTTTTTTAGAGAATCCCTTTTGTGGATCAATGGAGAGCTTCTTGTGAGAATATCTTTTGGAGTATTGATGGAGAGATTCTTGTGAGAGAATTTTTGGTATGGATCTCTTGAGCATGATTGAAGATATATTCTTAGGAAGAGAGCGAAAGGAGGATCTCATGGACGCATCAAATTTTTGGCAATGTCGGAGATCTTGACAGAAAAATTCTCAGAGATTTAGAAACCCTAGTTTCTGAGGTATACATGGGTTGTATGAGGACAGGGAGCATGCATACATGGGCTGTATGAGGACATGGCGCATATAGTGGATGAAATCATGGAGATTTGTGTTTGAGTTGGTGCCAAGCTCTTGGATGATGAGGCAGGTTCCAGATTTGCATTCTATGGCCTCAGATCTATCACCGATACATTGGTATGATTAAATTATTGTCTTGATGGATACTATTGTTTGATGTGTTATGAAAACTTAGGGAATTCTTGGTATGGATTATATGATGTGGTTTATTTTGGTCGATTTGGTTGATGGATTGAGCAGTGATCTTGTGATTCAATGGTGACATGATTTCTATGGTATACTAGCTGTTTATACATGTTTGAGATAACATTCATATTGATTTGTTGTGGAGTATGAACAAGCTACTGGAGAGCTTGGATGTGTTGTGACTGGCCGGTGGTCAGTCTGGACAGTCAAAGACAGAAGAGAATGATATATTGGTTACAAAGGATATGAGTTGATCTTAAAGAACAAACCCTAAGAAGGTCATAAGGTATATGCAGACTATTGTATACATTGGATGCGTACATACGTGTGCTATAGTGAGCCATGGCACGTACATATGCGGGTTGCACTACTGACAGGTCACGTACCTGTTGATAGATTGATATATGTTGAGGATTGTTGCCTCATCTCAGTTGGTGCTGAGTATGTAAGTTGAGTCTTGCATAATAGAGCTAGTGCTCTTGTAGAGTTGTACTCTATTCAGTTGTTGCTGATAAACCCCCAGATTGTTGTCCATAATAAAAAGAAAAATTGTACATACATCTTGTGTTCTTTGTGTTCCTTGTGGTGATGACTTGTTGATGGTATATTGTTGATATATGTTGCTGATAAATGTTCACATCTAACTAGTTATAAATGACAACAATTGGTAATGAGTAAATATTGAATGTTAACCAAAGGAGTTATGTGTAAGAGGGAAGTTTAAAAGAAAAAGAGCCCCACACTCATTCACCCCCCCTCTAATTGTGGTAGGTGTGTCCAACAATTGGTATCAGAGCAGGACTTCACTACAAGCCTTAACAAGCTTGAAGGAGATCCATTGAAACACAAATGGATGATGAAATACCAATCCTTGATGAGGAAAACTATTCTACTTGGAGAATAGAGATGAGAGTGTATTTGAAGACAATGGGAGCCGCTATTTGGAAAGCAGCCATTGGTGGATCAGTTTCATTGAAGAACAAGTCAAAGTTTGCAGCTAAAAGAGAAGGAAAAAAGAATGATGCATTGGCTCTCAAGACCATTCTTAGTGGAATTTCAAGCCCTATCAAAGAGAGCATGGGACAATGCACTTCTGCCAAGGATCTATGGCTAAAGCTAGAGGATTCATATCAAGAAAAAAAAGAAGATGTTGAAGACCACTCCATCAAGATCATTAAAGGTAAAGAATCTCCAAAAACCCTTGATTGTGTTATTTCTAAATGTGTCATTGAAAACATTTCAAGTGAAGATAAAGAATCAAGTGATGATAGCACAAAGGTAGATCTTGAAGACATTTCAATGAAGGCAAAGAATTATGTGTTGATGTTGGCAAAAAGGAAGATCGTGAAGATATTTCAAATAAAGGTAAAGAACCATAAAAAACCCTTGATTGCAATGATGATGATGGATTTTTCTCCACAAGTGAAGAAGAAGATCTAGAAACAGTTTATGTAAATTTTGATGATATTTACCCCATGAAAAGAATAGAAGAAAATCTATTAAAAATTTAAAAGGAAGTTGAAGAGGGTTTATATAGATATAGAAGTGATCATTTTTATACACACTATAACTATCTTTCAGATAACACTAAGAAGTTTCTTAGAAGAAGTCAAATGCACATCTTGAAATTAAAGGAAATGATCAAGGAACAAGAAGAGAGAAATAAGACTTAATTAGAAGAAAATGAAGAAGAGATCACAAGACTAAAGAATGGAAAAGAATATGTGAAGGTAGATGATGAGATTAGCAAAAGTTTTGAAACCATTGTGCATCTCAAGACCCAAATTGAAGAAGCTAAAAGAATAGAGGAACTATTGAAAAATCAAATAGATGAAAAGGAAGAGTCATGTTGTAAGTTAGAAGCTGAAATTGTTGACCTTAGAAAGAAGGTAGAAAAGTCAAACAATTTTTTTAATAGCTCACAAATCTTGGATGAGATCTTGGAAAGTCAAAGATTATCATGTGATAAATCAGGTCTTGGATACAAAGGAGAATATACACATGCTAAAGAAAGCACCTCAAAGAAGCATGAGGTAATTCCATCAAAGAAGGAAGACAATATTGCAAAACAACCATCTGCACAAGGCAAAGAAAATCTCAAAAGAACAAAGCAAGGAAGACATCAAGAAGCTATTCCTGGGACACCAAAGCAAAGATATGAAAGTATTTTTCATGGGCATTGTTATTCATGTAATGGATATGATCACAAAGTCTTTGAATGTATATCTTATGAAAGGAGATATAATGGAAGATTTTATAACACCATGAGGTGTTGGAGATGTGATCAAGTAGGACACATTGTTGTTCACTGTAATGCCATGAGATGCTACAACTGTAGTGGATTTGGCCACAAATCCTAGGAGTGATGGATCACAAGAAGAAATTCCATGATAAGGACTTCACATAGCATGGCTAGAAGAAGGAATGAAGTAAGAAAGGGAGACATATTTGAAAATATGGATGCTCAGAGCTCAAGTTATGAGGAGAAGGGCCATGTACAGAAGTGGGTGAAGAAGTCAAAATAACCAAAACAGGATGAAAGACTGAAGGGAAGCTCAAGCAAGTCATCTACTGAAGAATACGCAGGTGACAATGGTATGAGTCACATACATACACGTGATGACCTTGAATAAGTCGCGCACATACGTGCTCTATTGTACAACAGGTCGTGCACATGTGATAAAGCCTTGGGAAAAAGGCAATGCACATGAGTTGCAGCTTGATGAGATGATATAAATCTATGTTGCAGGGTCTGACATTGTTTATTGCAGGTTCTAACACCATTTGCTGCAGGTTTTCATGGTTCTAAGTTAGATCACTCAAGGTTATGATATACAATAAATATTGGGTGCATGGCACAAACCCATGAGTATGGATTGATGCTGATCAAATGCTCATCTATTGGATGATGGGGTACATGGCTGGTACATAATTGAAGTTTCATTGATATATTCTATGATGTACTATTGGTAGCATATATTGATTATTAGATCACGTTGGATATCATGGTGCATACATTATGCATGTGGTTGGGCTACATATTCAGACATGTAGTTGATGTACATGGTTGATGTACATAAGTGTTGTGCATGGTGGGCACATTTTGGTACATGATGTACTTGGTTGATATTTTACTCATGATTCTCTATTTTTGGTATGGCATATGTTTGATGCATGAACAGGTCCAATGATCATTATATGGTAGCATATTGTTGATATTGCAGAGAATATAGGGGGAGACATACCCATAGGAGGAGTCATTCTTCTTCCCATGATTCTAGGAGGAGATATTTATCAGATGCATACCTAGAAAATAGCCCTATAGTTGAAGAAAGAGCACAAAGGAATGATTCCAGGGGGAGCGATGGTCATAGAGGGAGCATGAGAAATGTATTCTTAGAATTACATCAGACTGATATCCCATGTTCAAAATGGGAGAGATTATTCATTGACAACAAGACAAGGGGAGAAGCCCCAAGAGGAGAATGTCCTTTTGCCATTGATGTCAAAGGGGGAGAGTTAATCACATTGATGTGATTGATGTTTATTGATGGAGAGAGAGAGTCACATTGACTGTTGATGTAGAGCATGCATTGTCTACATGTTTGACATCAATAATTGGTAATTGGTTTTGACATCAATGTTGGTATTGCCATCAATGCCAAAGGGGGAGATTGTTGGATCATGTTGTCATTGATGCCAATAGTTTGCATGTTGTCATTGATGCCAATGGTTTGATTGATTGATGTCAAGTGATGGATTGATTGATAGGCTTGATTGGTTGTTGATTGATGAATAATGTATATGATTAATTATCCTTAATGCGAATGATATATGTCAAGTGGAAACCAATCGATAAAGATGGATCAATGAGTTGTCATTGATACACAATGTATAGTTGATGTATATGATGCAGTGGTGAATTGATGCAAAGTTGAATCATTATAGTATTATCATGGTTGTTAGGGTGCACAAATGGATGAACTCCAAAGTGGTCCCCTTATGGTGAAATCCCTCACCGGAAGACGCTTTGTGGTTAATTTGTGGTTGGAGGACCCATGCTTGTGTGTGGAACAATGAGATGAAGATCAATGAATTTGTTGGTGAAACTATCCTTGTTGGATAGTGCTTGTCATGCCATTTCTGGTGGTATGTGGAATGTCACATAACTCCTCACGGTTTGAGAGTTATGACGTTATGAAGTTGGAGGACCCCCATATGAAGGTTTGAAGCCCCCAAGGTCAAAGAAGTCAAAGTGAACTAAAAGAAGAAAGAATATTTAAATGATAAAGTAAAGTGACAAAGTCAAGGTGGATTATTTAAATAACAAAGAAAAGTGACAAAATCAAGAAGGAATATTTAAATGATAAAGTATTGGAGAACTTTCTATTTATGGAAAGTGGTTAACCCTAAAATAAGGAAATAACCTAGATTTGGGTTAAGTGACCTAGAAATGGGTTAAGTAACCTAGAAGATTAAAGTATAAATAAGAAGCTAGGATATCTTGTGAAATGTACAGTTTTTGTAGAGAATCCTTTTTGTGGATCAATGGAGAGCTTCTTGTGACAATATATTTTGGAGTATTGATGGAGAGATTCTTGTGAGAGAATTTTTGGTCTGGATCTCTTGAGCATGATTGAAGATCTATTCTGAGGAAGAGAGTGAAAGGAGGATCTCATGGACGCATCAAATTTTTGACAATGTTGGAGATCTCGACGGAAAAATTCTCAGAGCTTCAGAAACCCTAGTTTCTGAGGTATACACAGGTTGTATGAGGACAGGGAGCATGCATACGCGGGCTATATGAGGATAGGGCGCATATAGTGGATGAAATCATGGAGATTTGTGTTTGAGCTGGTGCCAAGCTCTTGGATGATGAGGCAGGTTCCAGATCTACATTCTATGGCCTTAGATCTATCACTGAGACAATGGTATGGTTACATTATTGTCTTGATGGATAGTATTGTTTGATGTGTTGTGAATGCTTAGGGAATTTTTGGTATGGCTTCTATGATGTGGTTCAGTTTGGTTGATTTGGTTGATGGAGTGAGCAATGATCTTGTGATTCAGTGGTGACATGATTGTTATGGTATACTAGTTGTTTATACATGTTTGAGATATCATTCATATTGATTTGTTGTGGAGCATGGATAAGATATTGGAGAGCTTGGATGTGTTGTGACTGGCTGGTGGTCAGTTTGGACAGTCAAAGACATAAGAGAATGATATATTGGTTACAAAGGATATGATTTGATGTTAAAGAACAAACCCTAAGAAGCGCAGAAGGTATACACAGGCTGTTGTATACACTAGATGCATACATACACGTGCTGTAGTGAGCCAGGGCGCGTACATACACGGGTTGCACTATTGACAAGTCGCGTACCTATTGACAGATTGATATCTGTTGAGGATTGTTGCCTCATCTCAGTTGGTGCTGAGTATGTAAGATGAGTCTTTCATAATAGAGCTGGTGCTCTTGTAGAGTTGTACTCTATTCAGTTGTTGCTGATAAACCCCCAGATTATTGTCCATAATAAAAAGAAAAATTGTACATACATCTTGTGTTCTTTGTGTTCCTTGTGGTGATGACTTGATGATGATATATTGCTGATATATGTTGTTGATAAATGTTCACATCTAACTAGTTATAAATGACAACAATTGGTAATGAGTAAATATTGAATGTTAAACAAAGGAGTTATGTGTAATAGGGAATTTTAAAAGAAAAAGAGCCCTATACTCATTCACCCCCCCTCTAAGTGTGGTAGGTGTGTCCAATAGGTACATTATTTTATATAAAAGTTAAACACAAAGTGATTGTTTCTCCTTTACATGATTATATTGAAAATTGGTTAAACTCGACTTTCATCAAGATTATCGAGAAAAACCAAATAGAAGCAGTTGGTATCGGTGAAGCAATTGTTGCCAGAAAAAATATAAGAGCAACAACGACCCAAAAATGAGACATGAGAGATTCCATTACAATAATTCTGAATTGATCACATCGCTTTCCTTGTCCTTTCAGAATTCATCTAGTTATATTTTTATCTTTCTTAAGAAGAATATAGTCAAATTCTGATTGTTCCCTCTTATCTTCTTTCCAGTTCTTACTCTACTCATGCCTTGTTCACATTTCGTTCTCTCTTTTCTCTTCTTATACTTTATATTTTATGGTCCACGGGAGCCCCAATCCTAGTTCATTTTGGACAAACGATTTTATTTTCATAAGATTTTCAAAGACAATATTATTTTTTGAGAAAATCCAAAAGAACTATTTTGGGGTTAATTTTAATTATATCTTTGAACTTTGAAAATTTGAGTAAAATATATTTGAAGTTGACCTATCAAAATCCTTTTTTGATTTTAATAGAAATACTTTTTTAAAGTTCTCTTATATATGGACCATTTGTCTTCCTTTCTTTAAATGTGATAGAAAAATATTTAATATTATAATGGATATGAGATTTGTGTTATAACTTTATTATTTGTATATAACGTTTCTGCAACAATATTTTATGAGTGGATTCCTAGTCCCTTTCTCTGGAACTTTTCATGTGTCTATATTTGTTATTTCATTAACAAGACATTTCTTTATTTATTTGAATAGTAAATATCTGTAGATTGTTTATTAACATTCTCCTACATTTATATTGTTTCCCTAATGATCTTCAAAAATAAATCTTTTAAGAATTCAAAGATGAGTCCCATATTTATAAAAACACAGGGGGATTCATATCCTCATGAGGTTGTTTTTTCGATCTTAACTGATTCAAACATCAACACTCTTTTAAGTAGCAAGTGAGGGGGATCAAGGAGGTTGGGAGGGATTAATTGGGGTGACATCGATCCCATTTGTCTTGTGCCTTTTTTTTCCCATTCCTCTAAATGGTGGATTGGGGGGCTCAGGGGTCTTGGGAAGGGTTGAGTTGGCATCACCCCCATTTTTCTTGTGCCCTTTTTTTTCTATTTTTTTTTTATTTTAGTTTTTTAATGGTTTTAATCCCTTGTATATAGTACTTGCTTCTACTTCTTTATATATTACTATCTATCCCAGGAACAGTATAGAGAAGGAAATTTCTAGGAGGTGGAACCTTCTAGTAAGTCTTCTTACATTTATTGTGTTCACACTAGTACATGGGCCTTATTTACTAGGGATTGCCTCCATACATATCAATACATAGAAACATATCTATATATTTAGGAGGTTAGGGAGGTTAAGACCCTAGCATGCCTTCCCCCTTAAATTTTTTTTTTATCCTCAACGCTGGAGATGATGGAATTGTTGAACAATATTTGTTGGTTCCCATGTGACATGTTTGGGCAGGGTATCCTTCCATTGTATCAGGACCTCCTAGATAGTGCACTAGCAGAAATGATGCTCTCGTTTTTCAAGGAAGGCCTTAAGTTGCAACCAAATGGAACCTTCTTCATCTAATTCGAGAAGGCTCGTTTAAATGTGACAATTAGATTGAATCACTTTATTTAAGAAGGAGACATGAAATATTGGATGAAGTTTTGAGTGGCTTGGAAGTTCTAATTTGTAAGCCACTCGCCCAATACATTTGAGGGCCTGATAGGGTCCATAAAAATTTGGAGCAAGTTTTTGGTGTGGTGGTTGTCTTTAAGGGAGGTCTACTTATAAGGCTGCAAAAAAATGAACACTTGATCCCCTTCTTCAAAATAGATTTTGGAGTGATGTTGATCAACTTGTTGCTTCTTCCTATTTTGAGCCATGATAATATTATCTTTGAGGGTGTGGATAATGTCAACCTAATCTGTGAGGGTTTCATTAATCTCTTGTACCTTAGAGACTCGTTATAAGTAGGATAACATTGATGGGGGATTTTGTCCATAGACAACCTCAAAGGGGGTCATTTGAGTGGCACCATGATAAGTTGTATTGTACCACCATTTTGCTAGTGGAAACCACTGAACCCATTGGGACTACCGTTCTGAAGTAAAATACCTCAAATGTACTTTCAAACACTTGTTGACAACTTTAGTTTGACCATGAGTCTAGGGTGATAGGTTGTTCTAAGATGCAATTGAGTGCCTTGAAGCCTAAACAATTCTTGCTAGAAATTGCTAGTGAAAGTGGGATCATGGTCCATTACGATATATAACAACATACTATGGAGTTTAAAATTATTATCCATGAATACTCGAGTGACTATGGAAGATTTAAAAGGGTATTATAGAGCCCAAAAATGAGCATATTTGGAAAGGTGATCAACCAAAACCACGATGATGGATTTATTGATAGATTTGGGTAACCCCACAATGAAGTCCATAGAAATATCGGTCCATACATGTATTTTGCATGGATTTTTCACTATTTTATCCCTTGTGACATTGGAAAAGGTCACATTCCGCCAAAAAAGTGTTGATTTCCTTCATGCCTTGCCAAAAAAAAAAAGCATTTGATCCATTCATATGTTTTATAAAATTCAAAATGACGTATTGTTGGAAATGCATGGAGTTCGATAACACTATCGATTTAAAGGTGGGTTGGTCGCTCAAATATAGATGTCCTTTGTAGAGAATATATTAATTGTTCCAAGTGTAGCCATGAGATGGATGGGATGCCATTTGAAGTTGCTGGAATGGTTGGGAAATCTTGGGACTTGTGAACCAATCTTCGTGAACATGATCCAACCAATCTGCTATGATGGAGAGTGAAAAGAGGGACCTTTACTCCACTTTCAAGAGAGAGCATCTAATACCACATATTCCTTTCCCTTATTATAGATGATATCATAAACATATCCCAACATTTTGGTGACCCATTTTTATTGCTTGGGAGATGAAATCCTTTTCTAGGAAGTATTTTAGGTTGCGATGATCAATTTTATTCTGGAAATGTTTCCCAAGGTTTAGTATAGATCAGGAGATCATAATAAAAGACAAGGACAAAATGATGCATAAAGGGTTGAAAGATGTGGTTCATGAGACTCTCTAAGGTGGAAGGTGCATTATAAAGGAAAAAGGGAATCACTAAGAACTCATAATGTCTTTCATGAGTGTGAAAATTATTTTTGGGAATGACAACCTTCTTAATGAAAATTTGGTGATAGCTGGAACAAGATCAAGTTTGGTGAAGAATTGAGCACGTTTGAGTTCATCCAAGAGATCGTCAATGATGGGAATGGGGAATTTATCCTTGATAGTTATTTTTTTGAGGTCTTAAAAGTTAGGAAACATGCACCGAGTTACTTATTTTTTTAGTACCATGATAATTGGTGATGAATAAGGATTAGTACTAGGGAAAATAACACCAACAACTAGCAACTCTTGAACTAACCTTTTAATTTCATTTTTTTTGGAAAATGGGTGGTGATAAGGGCATACATTGGGTGGGAGGCTACTTGGTATGAGAGAAATAAAATGATCATGTGCACCTAAGGAGGGTGGGAGGCCTTGGGGGGTTTCAAATACTGATTGGTGTTTGGGAAAGACTAAGTGCATGTTAGGATGGATGGGTTGAGAAGGTGTCTCAAAGGATTGAATGGCATGGAATTGGGTAACAATGTTCGAATGCCCTTTTTTAATATTTTTTTCCATATCTTGTGAGGTGATGATCTATGGAGAATTGGTTGTGATTCCTTAGAAAGTGTAGTTGTTGAGGAAAATATATGAAATGATATTACTCAAGCATTTTTAGATCTTACTTGGGTAAATCAAGATAGACGGGAATATCACCCTATGTTTATAGCCATCACAATTTGTTTCCTAATCCACAAGTATTGATTACGAGTGCTTAGGCTAATTTTGTATAAATGAAAGTTTGCTGAAAAATTCAATATTTATGTAATTTCATGAATATAACAGATGTTGAAATAAATATAGAGGCAAAAGTGAAAACACCAATTCAATAATCATAACATATGAGACATAAAACAATCATTTATTCCATTCCAATTTATCAAAAGAATCATTCTCTTTACAAAATTCCCAGAGGAAGTTTGGACCAAAGTCAAACTTAGATCTCCCTGATGAAAACCATACAAAAGGAATTCTGACATAAAGTAAAAAACTAAACTTTAAAAGCTGGATCAACTTTCCATGGACTTTTTCCCACTCGACTCTGCACAATAGCTTTTGTCAGTCACAAAATTTAATTCACAAACAGACAAGTCTAGACAGAATATCAAATATAGATCAACACCTCTAAAAAAAAAGTGTCTGAATGATGTAATTCATCCTTGAATATTATTGTCTACAATAGGACCTTGCTATCATAAAAGAGAATTAGGCTTTCAATGAATTAAATAATGAATGAAAACTGAATTATCTCAATAAAACTCAAAGAGCAGACCTTAGTATGCTTCTCCTTCTATTCTTCTCTTGTTCCTCCTTTTCCTTTTGCCTTTAAGCAATTAGAATTAGTTGAAGTAATTGAACTACTTCTTTAGTTAAGTTAACTAAAACTCAACCAACGTTTTAGTTAAGGGGGAAAAGTAATAAAATCATAATAAGGGTTTTTAATAAATAATAACTAGTAGGTGGGACCCCTTGTGACTCCCTTTAGTTCTTTAACCAACATAACACAACTAGTTAATCAATCAAACACATCACTCCTTGTGACTCCCATCATCACTCTCATAATTTGACAATTTATATCAATGATAATTGAAATTATTTCCAAAAATATATTTACATATATCCAAAAAATAGTGTGTTGTCCAAAATTTCAGAAGTCAACTGTTCTCAACAATCAATAAATAAAAACACCAAAAACCCATATTTGCCACTCTGGGAGACAATTTTTCTCTTGTTGTTGCTGTCACACTTTGATCTCTCTGAACTTGCCTTAAGATGTGTGGATCCTTTAGGCCTAATCTCACTTATCACATGAAATCAATCATCTCTCAAATGCATGTGAGAGGACATGGATTTGGCAGAGTCATTTGAGGGTGAGGGGGGGGGAAGCATCAACTTTTCCTTTGTCAAGAGCATGGTGGGCCTCGGTTTTTAACCTTTTTCTTGCATGGGAAGACTATACTGGTGAGTGGACAGGGTCAGCTTGGACAATTTGATTAACAGGTGGAGGAGCAGGTAGAGACAAGTTAGGCCAGCAACGGTATTGGGAGACTGTCGGGTGGACAATCTCTTGCCATCCGTTGTTTTCAGGGACTTCAGGTTGTAGTGAGACATGAGGGGACATTGGGATACCAGGGACATTTGGGGCTTGGAAGGGAGGCCTTTTTGGCCTAGGTTAGACCACTACTTGCCCAATCCAGTTAAAAAATCCATCTTGAAATAGCTGGCCCAACTCTTGCGAGTCTTCATCAAAATGTATAGATAACCTTGGCCTTCTAGGGCCCCTGTTCCAATTTCCTCTTCCTCTGTTACCCCTTCCATGGCTACCTATGATGAAAAATCTCATTCCTGTATGCATTATTGATTAGAAAATAGTTTTTTCAACAACCATACATGGCATTGCTTTTAAATTTGAAACAAAGTTTGGCTCAACAACACATCAGACTTGTGCAATCCAATCCATACAAATCGTTTAATACTTGTCAATGAGCATGGGGTGAATCAGGGTTCTGGGATATGTGAGGGATTGTATTGAGCAAAAAGTGTTAAAATGAGGGGGGATAGATCATCATTACTACTCAAAAAATCATAAAACAATCGACTGTATCATAAATCAAAAGAATATATCATTGTAATCACTATTCCTTTCAACAATCCTGTTAAGAGAACACTTGGTTTCTTTCTTTTCATTTAAAAAAAAATCACAAGAAACACACAACCACATTGCTCCATCTTTATCTAATCATATATCACTATAAAATATCAACCATTGTCCATAATTCACAATTTTCCCAAATAAAACATATACACCAGTTTTTTTTCCAGATTGAACAGACCTTTTAAACTTTCTCGATTTCATGCCTTTTATTATATCAACCAATAAAGCGTTGCAATGAAACCATAACACAAAACCCGAGTTTCATCACTGGTAGTGAAATTTAAATCAAACATGCACTATACCTTCATAATAGACACACAGTGAAACAACGAAATCACAATCATCAAACCCCCTAACTTGCAATGATCGTGATTGGGGATAATAACACACAACAATCACCACTTCACAATTGAGACCAAGTTGTAAGAACACATCGATCCAATGCATAACGAAAAAGAGGCAACCCTCTCACTGTACATTATCACTGATCCAATCAACCAATTTAATCAAATAAAACGAGCTAGGTTATCAACACAACTGTCATAACAAAAGGAGGAAACCCCTTGACTATATACCAATTATCATCCCCAATCACAACTTTCCAACTAACTCAATCAAACGAGTTTGATATAAGTACTCAAAGAAACTGTCATAACCATTCAACCAATCTATGACAGTCAACAAGATGCTCGACAAGAGTGAAAACAATTGGGATTTTTAACAAAAAATACACAAAGTGATCAAGAGTTTGCTTGGTCATCAAGCACAAAGAGATTGGAGGTCGAAAATATAAACAATAGGAAGAGACCCTTCGAAACAGGCATGGTGGAACCACAAGGATTTTTATAACTCTCATTCTGTGTAATGGAGCAATGGTTCAACACCAGGTAGGATAGGACAATGATGTAGAGGAGAAACAAATGCCCACTGGACAGTAACAAATACCCAGAACACACAGAGGCATAAACCTCATGCAATTCGAAGACTGAATCAATGGATAACATTGCCTATGGGAATGGTAGCCCGAGGCATAACTTTTATCACCGAACCACCATAAAATATACATCTTGGCATAATGTCCACCCTATAACCAAATTTGTTGATGCCAATACCACAAGAATAATCCCACGACCAGGTGAATAACCCATGGACATGGTTATCATAACTGTGAGGAAGCGGCCAACAAAGATAAACAGAGCAACCAACAAATGCATAACTTCAACCAACCAATTCTTTCACTTGCAAAATGAATAACCACACCATCATTCCAGTGTAAGACCCACGTGTTTACATAGTTTCCAATTTCAGGAAAATACAAACCAACACATTACTAAGCCATCGCTCGTTCATACACAGAGAAAAATTCATGGATGGGTGAAAAGAACCATACCTGTAACCAATAGCTTTAAAAAGGACGACCTAGCCGAGCAGTTCCTTCCAGGTTTGAATCTCAGAGCTTAATTACAAGAAAAACCAATTGAAACAATAACCATGCTGGGGTGATGGCGCAATGGTAGAAGTATGGAGTGACATGAATTTACTACACATTGCTTCCATATTCCTCTACGTTCAATTTTGAAGTACACGACAACCAACGATCACCAATACCATTAACCATGCCATTAATTCCAACCATTGAAACTTGCGACCATATTGCTTGTCAAATGCACCACCCAAAATCCATATTAACCATTGCCAAAACTATACCATACCATATATCAAATGCGCCCAATATAACTCAAATACAATTCACATAGCCACTAACCATTGCTAGTTAGGATTAACACTAACTTATTTGCATTTCATTTGCACATAACTTCTTAACATAGCATAGCATAGTCCCTTTCTTTTAGAATTTTTTGTTATACGTCTCTTTCCCATTTCTTTTGTTTTATGTTATTACTAACATATGTCTTGTGTAGGTGTAGCCATGCAATAATCATGGTGACATAATCAAATATAACAACTGCAATATATATGCCAATTCTAACATGAAATTAAAGCTTTGAAATAACATAACATCTCATAAATTCATCATCCACCTGTTATCATGTCGAAAAGAAATCAAGATTGCATCATCAACCATATAAGTCCCTGTAAGCAGTATCTAAAAAATAGTATGAAAAGTGTGATATGACTATCTTCGAGCCTCCAATTTACAAGGGGGTCCCACCTACTAGTATTATATATTATTAGCATAATTTAAATAATAGGCTTCAACAATACTTTGCGGGCGAAATTCCTCATTGCGATTTTTATCGTCAACAAATTGGCGACTCCACAGGGAAATATTTTTCAACAGATTAAGAACTCAAAATGTATGGTTTCGCAGACCAAGAAAAACAGATCAAGAAGATATAACCAAAATGATCATGCAACAGGGGGAAGTGAGCGGATTTAATGGAAAAATGACCGGGAATTTGGGAATAACTCATGGAAAATGTTATGAGGGGGATTATCCCTGTATGCATAATCATTCAACCTGAATTTGTTCTTGACTTCAAGGATAAAAAAAATTATGGACTTGCTCTTTTAACTCTCAAATGGATGAAGAAATGAAAAGCAGAAGCGAGAGGTAACCAATTTCTTCATAAGACAACAGTGAAAGCAGATAACAAATTCAATTATGCTTTCAGGGGAACATCGTAACAACCATGTAAGCTTGATTGTTATTGACTAACAATACCTTGTAGGAGTGTCACTGTGGAAGAACTAATACAACACTTTATTCTTGACCAAAGTTGAAAAAACAATAAAAGTCATAACAGAAATGAAACTGCAAAATTTAAAAAAACAACAATAAAATGACAAAATTACAAAACGCAGAAAGAAAACTATTAAATGAAATAAGAATTTAAACTACTGTAAAAGTAGAAATGAAAAGTAGTAGTGAAAATAAAAACATAACTAAACTACTAAGATACAGAAAATCCAAACAACGTTAAAAATTTTAAAGTTGGTTCCACGTAATGTTTTAAGTGAGAATCGTTAGTGTTGTAGGAAAACAATCGCCCTTGTAAATATTGTAGAATGTAAGAGTTTGTACCCAGGACAAAAGCGATCTTGAAAGGAACCATCCATAATTCTTGGAACTTTGAGACAATTGATAGTTCTTTGGAGTACACGATTAGATCATCAAGATAGATATGAATAATATTGCCGATTAAATCATCAAAAGCTACTTGCATAGGTCTTTTAAAAGTGGCAAATGCATTAGATAATCCAGAAGGACTATGTTCATAAGTCAAGGTGCCCCAATGAGTAATAAAGGTGGTTTTATATTTATCTTCCCTTTTTACCTTAATTTGATTGTAACCGAAAAAACCATCAAGTAAGGACATCATCTGTGACCCTGCAACTTGTTGCAAAATCATTTCCATATTAGGGAGAGGAAAGTGATATTTTATACTAGCCCGATTTAATGCGCGAAAATACACACATAATCTGATACGATCAATGGCTTTTCAAACATGAACCAAATTGGAAACCCATTTAGAATATTTGACCGGAAAGACGATTCCAACTTTCAAAAGTTTTTCGAACTCCTTTCGAATATTTACTTCCAGTGAAGGGTTGATAGGTATTTGATTTTGTCTAGCTGGTTTTATGCCTTCCTTGATGGGAATGGAATGTTGTATAAGAGCGGGATCAAAACCATGAATATCCTCATAATACCAAGAAAAAACATCTTGAAATTCACCAAGCAGCTTGGAAAACTTCATTTTCTCTTCATTAGAACATTGGGCACCTATTTTTACATTATTTGGAGACTCAGGTGTCCCAATGTTCAAGGAGATGGTTTTACCCACCTTCCTTTTTGACTCCTCTGCTTTATGTTTCTCTTTATTGCCTACATCACTCGATGAAAATGAACTCTCTAAAGGAGTCAAGCCCTTAGGAATCTTGTTATCTTCCATGGAGAGAATTTCTTAGGCTTATAAGGTTCATTTTAAATGAAAGCATAGATTCTCTCATCGCTAGGGAAGACCTACCATGATTCTATATTGTCAGGGATATGTGGACGATATATAGATTGAAAAGTATAATCAGGTCTGTGTGGAAAAAGTTGTCGATTAGGAGAGGCTACAAAAATAGCTAACCGATCAACCATTGAGTTTAATTCCCTCTTAACATGAGTAACGTTGAAAGATAATAGGTTCGATATAAGTGCCCAAACAATTTGGGTGTATCGTTTCATCAAATTGTTGCTAGGAGAGTATATCTTATGTACAAAGTTTACAACAAGATCGGAATCTCCAAAAACTGTAAGGTGACCACAACCTAGATTATAAGCATTTTCAATGCCTAATAATAAATCTTCGAATTCAGTGACATTGTTTGTGCAAGCAAACTCCAACCTATAAGAAAAGTTATGGATTTTTCCAACAGGAGAGTACAAGATAATGCCAACTTTGTTACCTTCATTAGCACATGAACCATCAAAGTGCATGTACCTCACACCATCGTCTAAATTGATTTGTTCCAAGGGAATTTTATCCTCCTCGGCAAAGACAGAATACACCCCTAGGTCCTCTTCGATATAATTCACATTAGGTTGTGGGACACTCTCTATGTAAGGTGAAATCCTTCCCTCTCTAAGGACTATGATGTTCTTACCATTTCGAGGAACGGATAAGTGTGTCCCATCGAGTGAGAGGTATCCACCCATCAAAGATTGCCAATCTCTTCCTAAGATGATTGAGTAATTTATTACTATCATATTGTTGGCCCTCGACCAAGTTTTGTGTAAACGTTGGTCATGTTTGACCATATTTGGGACTTCAACAGGCTGGTCGAAGACAGAGTGCCTAGGCGAAGTGGAGATTGCGGGATCACGCCCCTTTTGCGGGATTTTTTGGCTTTTAGGGTTTATGTAATGGGTATGGGATGTTTCCCCATGGGTTCACCCATGTTTAGGCCCCTTTTGTAAGGTATAAATAAGTATATAGGACTTAGAGCGAAGTCAATATGAAGTGGTACTTGGCTTAGTGCATAAATAGTTGTCTTTGTGCATGAATGTGTTAAGGATTGCAGAGCTAAGTGCAAGAATTTTGTAGTGTTGTGTGCCCAGACTGTGTAAGGCTTTGTGATTTGATCTAATTTGGGGAAGGAGGATCTAGCGAGGTGTGCGCAGGCCTCCCATCCTTTGTGGAGTTGGCTCTGTGGCTTTGTGCATGTAAGAAGATTGGAAGAGACTAATAGAGAAGAGAAGAGTTGGTGGACGTAGCCCCACACTGGGTTGAACCACATATATCTTGTGTT
This sequence comes from Picea mariana, assembly GCA_032191745.1. Classification (NCBI taxonomy): domain Eukaryota; kingdom Viridiplantae; phylum Streptophyta; class Pinopsida; order Pinales; family Pinaceae; genus Picea; species Picea mariana. The sequence goes on from JASDQU010102692.1 coordinate 114,154, forward strand.
ATTGTGCTTTGTGCAATGTGTTCATGATGTTTATGTTTGTAATTTCTTAATCTTGATGCATGATAGGTAGATCCATTGATGCTTAGTGCTTTATATATGAATGAATGTTAGATCTGCTATGATGCTATGTGATAAATGGTTAGATGTGATTAAGCTTGATTACTACTGCGCTGATCTATAATAAAGGTTTAACCTGTGATGTGAATAAGGGTTAAAGACTAATGAATGTTAATTTCTAAGTGCTCTGTTAAGTATTGTGATCACAGATTTGTGTCCCAGCTAGGTTGTAGACACTTGAGTTCTACAACCCCCTTGCCTCTACCTCGAGTGAGACTTCATATTCTTTGTAGGTGTCAAGGGCCAGTAGTTAGGGTTTTTTTGGTGCGTTGTTGAAGCGTTGAACTCTGGGTCTTCCCCTGTGCCAACAAATGGTTCCATTGCTGGGACCTGAAAATGTAATTGATGGGAACTGAAGAAAACATAAATCTCTGTGCGTAGATATGTTGTTGTAGTGCACAATATTCTACTTGACTTGTGAAGCTATGTGCTAAGAAGGGAACCAGATCTAAAGAAAAGAGGTGAGATCTCAAATCTTTGTTCTCTGGTAAAGGTAAGATAAGTGGAAATTTTTTCTTCGAAAGTATGGATCTAGGTATGTTTGATAGATTTTGTCCTAGTCTAAAAACTAGGGCACCACTAAAAGAAAGAAGATTTGATCTGAATAAATCTGATAGAAATAGTGAAAGATATGTTATTCCTATGCATAGAAATAATTTTTGGACTAACAAGTGGATGTAGGACCCTAGAAGGATTTTTTGCAGATTTTAGGTCCATCACTGTGATTCTAGTGCATAGTACAAGAAAGGTTGGGGATCATTTAAAAGAAAGAGAGGATTGACACTTTGTTGTAGTTGCAAAAGACCGAGACATCCTGCTAAGGAATGCCCTGATATAGGTCCTACTTGTCTTTGTTGTAAATTTGTTGGTCATGAGGTTTTGGATTTCCCTAGAATGATTGCTAAAGTTGAGGAGATGAACATGAGACAAGAAAACTATGAAGAAGGTCAAGAGACTAAGGATATACTAGAGCACCAGAAAGAATCAGAGACTATATTATTGCAGATGAAAGAAACATTGAATGATCACAGAGACATCATTTTACCAGAGATCTTGAAAGAGAAGGAGTGCATAGAAACAAGAATAGGAGACTTCGACATAGACTATGTATTGGATGAAGAAACACAGGTGAATATCATGCTAGAAAGCACTTGGGAAATTTTGGGAAAGCCTGCTATGATTCCTTCATTAGGAGGGATAGGATTGTTTAAAGGAAATATGATAACCCTATGTGGAAGACTTACTCATGTACCTATGATAGCCCATGGAGCATCGACTGAAGAAGAAATTGAGTTTGTTAAGTTTGTTGAGAATAACACTCCTTTTTTACTTATGTTAGGAAAGCCCTGGATTGAGAAAGATCAGATCTAAAGGAAAGAAGAAGAGGAAGCCACATAATAGAAAAAGCAATAATTAAGGGACTTCATAGCCAAGAAAATAGAGTGACTAATACAAGAGTACAAGTCGAAGCAACTGAGGGCTAGAGAATTAGTTTTCGAGGTTGAAAAAATGCAAGCATGCTTAAAGAAACTATCCATGCAGGAGAGAAGAGCACCTACCCCATAAATAGTAAGAGAAGAAGTATCACATTTGAACCCTTTGAAAGACCCTCAACAGTGCGAAGTTACTATGCTAAGAGAAAATAAGAATAAGAATGGAAAGAGGAACCCAGAGACTCATATCATAGGAAATAAGGAAAGAAAGCTTAGTAAGAAGAAGGCAAAGTTAGAAAGACTGCAAGAAGTTCTAGAAAAGACTTCGCAAAAGGCAGGCTTACAGAACTTGAACCTTGTCGGAATAACTGAACAACGCATAATGGAACTTCGACTTGGAAAAGATATATGACTTTTGAAGCCATCTCGACCATTAGAATGACACCCCGAAATGGCTAGAAACACAGTTATTTCCAGAATGGCCGCCATTGGACTGTTGGGACCGCGCCATAACAGATGGATTTGTATTGATTAAGGCATTTTGACCCGTTGAAAGAATTTGTTACACCATTTCTTATTTAATCTATCGAATCCCGGACCAAGACCACTTTTGCAAACTGAGATAAATGAGCCCATAGAGAATTGATCGCATACCGCATTGTACTGTCTAGACCTCGTCGTCTATTCCATTACCTTGGGTGTCTTTTCACCTACCTGAGATATTTGATTACGAGCGTGCATGTCGGGCGACCTTAGCACTGTAGAGAAATCTGTAGAATAAATATTGATCGACCTTATGGCTGAGAGAGTCATGTCCATAGGAATACAATCCTCATCGACGGGAGGAGTGCAAGAATCCCCCTCGACTGCATGTCGATATAGTCGAGCATCGACTGAGAAAATAAGAAAGCACCGCGATGATCTGGTGAATGCAAAGAAGATCCCATCGGTCTTGCTTGACTACATCCCGCCTCTCGCTGGCACGGTTAGTCATGAAAGCGTCTTGCGTGACTTTGAGTACACGCTCATCACTGCGTACCTCCCAAAGGGGATCCATGTAGTCAAACCGCAGTTGGGACCGATCCCTGATCTTAAGATCAACGATTTCAACCTTGGAGACTAAAATAATTATGTGCTACTTGCACCACATCAATACCTAACCAAGACGACTGGGAAGAATCCCAAGATAGTTCCCCAGCCATGGATTAAGGAGATCATGAGGTCCACCATCTTAAACGTCATGAATATCGCCCACTTCGACAGACATTAGGAGGTTAACACGTGCGTTAAAGTCCTCCTGTCGTGCTACCATGGAGGTTATCTATGGTTAGACAGGTGTGTGACTATGGATCTAGCACTGATCCACTTGATCATTGGATTGAGCATGCAGGGACCAGACCGTCAGTAATTATATCCAGGGAAGGCTGCAGATCACTCCTTGGCGCAGCGTATAAAGGAAACCTACGACGATGTGGAGATAGGGAAGTGAGGATATAAGGTAGCCTCCATCCAAGATGGCACAGTGCACCTAGATTATCAGTTGATCGCTGGCAAGCTCGTCAGGAAGAACCGACCAATGCAAGTTATAGGGTTCATCGTCAACCTCACAAGGAAGTGCGTCTAGGGAATATAGATGAACTAGGTGAGCTACCTCATCAATGAGTTGAAGAAGGACTTTCGTGAAGCACAGGACCAAGGCTATGAATTCCACTTCAAATGGTTATTAATTCTCATTGTGTTTGTCGCTTGGGAGATGCCGGAGGGAGCGACATTCCCGAAAGTTGAGCCATCAAAGCCATTGGCCGCAAGGTTTACCACCTTGTGGTATATGAGCGATATGGCGAAGTAGTGACAATCAAATCCGGTGTTCCACACTTACTACCTACAACTCACATGCACCATTGAGTCATTCCCCTGAATGACACCAAACACCTTGCATACTTACAGGCCACTAGAGAAGTTCCACGTAGACTAACACTTCATTTACATCACTACGTGCAGGGATGAAAGCAAGGAGGAGCTGCAGTTTTACTACAAATTGAATGATGAATACATAGAGGAGATAACCAAGGAATGGACAGTTGAATTCCTTGTACTAGTCGAGAAAACAGAGCTCTCTGACCCCAACATCATCGAAAGTCCTTTGGTCACCCGAATGAAGTGTGATGGACCGAGCAATGCTAAGAAAAATAAGAATAAGGAAGAAGTGCAGGACATAAACAACGCATCAGAGGAAACTACATCCGATTCACCTGGAGGAGGAGTAGGCGACAAAGTAAACCAAGAAGAGGAAGGGGAAGAAGACAAGTAGGAAAAGGGAGAAGTGACATCGCCAAAGGATCCCCTAACAGAGGTCGAGACATCAAAGAAACAAAATGTTTCTCTGAAGAAACCCTCAACACAGAAGAAATCCTGAGATAATAAGCCTCAGTCGCAGAATGTGCTCACAGTGGATGATGTTGGCCTCATCATTGCAGCTGTAGAAAATGATTCAAAGGGTATCTTATAGTGACATGAAGTGAACCAGAAAACTATGTATGACAAAATCAAGGCAGAGTTGAAGGGGGTACATAAAGCTATTTATTCGAGCCACGTAGTGTCTACAACGTCGTCATCATCGAAAGGTGTAGAATTGGGGGATGAGCCCACCCAATTGTGAAGGATAGAAGATGCGACAGAGGCTTGCCTTCGTCGAGTACATGAAGAAAAAGAACATGCCACAGAGGCCCTGAATCAACCAAAGGAGGAATCCCTAGAGAAATTTCAGGTTGCTCAACAAAAGAAAGATGACATTAGAGCGAAGTTCGAGGAGGACAAATAGAAAATCCAGAAAGATAAACACCAGCTGCTCGCAGAGAAAATGGGGGTTAGAGAGTCAGTGACTAGAGCACTTCGCTCGGTGTTGGGATTGGATTAGATAGAATAAGAGACAACCGAGAGCCAAGTAGAGAAGCTCACTGAGGCCATTCATCAGCTTCAAGCACGAGTAACAGAGATAAAACTTCAAGCAGTATCGAGCACTCTGCAAGAAGTGCGAGATTAGAGGGAAGAAATTGCCAGGAGCGTAGTAGAAAGAATCAAGGCATTAGATTCAGAATGTAAGAAACTCAGTAACTGAAGCATGCAGACCTATGAGTGCCTTACAGAAGACCCGAAGCTAAGGAGATTGGAGGCACAACTCTAGGAGACAAATCAATAGGCATCAACTGTGCAAGAACAGCTAAAGTAGCTTACAGTTGTTGAGAAGATGAAGAGATCGCAGGAGAAATGCATAGTTCAACAGTAGGTCACTTCCATCCAGAGAAGAGTGATGGAGGTGACACAACGACTCTAGTTGGTGCAGGATTAAGCCTTGACCCTCTTTAAAGAGACCGAGGGACAAGGATCACAGTTGGAACATGTGGTCACAACAGTGGAACAACGCCTGGAGGGGCTTGTCACCAAGAAAGTCATTCAGGAGTTCACTGAGCAGGAGGCTCTAGCGAAGCAGTAAGTCAAGGCAGCTCGAGCTAAGCTTGAGGCCTTCGAAGCAGTGTTGCCTAGATCAGAGTGACTCAGGATGAGTCACAGGTGAGTGTTGGGGGCCTGTTGGCCCTCGACCAAGTTTTTTGGAAATGTTGGTCATGTTTGACCATTTTTGGGACTTCGACAGGTTGGTCGAAGACGGAGCACCCAGGCGAAGTGGAGATTGTGGGATCATGCCCCTTTTGGGGGATTTTTGGGATTTTAGGGTTTATGTAATGGGTATGGGATTTTAGCCCATGGGTTCACCCATGTTTAGGCCCCTTTTGTAATGTATAAATAAGAATATAGGGCTTAGATCAAAGTCAGTATGAAGTGGCACTTGGATTAGTGCATGAATAGTTAGATTTGTGCATGAATGTGTTAAGGCTTGCAAAGCTAAGTGCAAGCATTTTGTAATGTTGTGTGCACAAACTATGTAAGGCTTTGTGCTTTGATCTAATTCAGGGAAGGAGGATCTGGGGAGGTGTGCACAGACCTCTTATCCTTTGCGGAGTTGGTTGTGTGTCTTGGTGCATGTAAGAAGATTGGAAGAGACTAATAGAGAAGAGAAGAGTTGGTGGATGTAGCCCCACACTGGGGTGAACCATGTATATCCTGTGTTATTGTGCTTTTTGAAATGTGTTCATGATGTTTCTGTTTATAATTGCTTAATATTGATGCATGATAGGTAGATCCATTGATGCTTAGTGATTTATATATGAATGAATGTTAGATATTCTTTGATGCTATGTGCTAAATGGTTAGATGTGCTTAAGCTTGATTACTACTACGCTGATATATAATAAAGGTTTAAACTGCGATGTGAATAAGGGTTAAATACTAATGAATGTTAATTTCTAATTGCTCTATTAAGTATTATGATCATAGATATGTGTCCCATATAGGTTGTAGACACTTGAGTCCTGCAACCCCCCTGCCTCTACCTCGGGTGAGACTTCATCTGCTTCGCAGGTGTTGTCGAAAGGGCCGGTAGTTAGGGTTTTTTTGGTGCATTGTTGAAGCATTGAACCCTGGGTCTGCCCTTGTTCCAACACATATCAATTACCTGAATACTAAGGTTTGTCCTTATTTCAGGGTGTGCACACAAAAATAAGGTCACATCTTTAATCTCACCTATGGTCATTTGTTGTAGACTATTATAAGATAGCATTTTTCTGGCATTTCCATTTGTACAAGACAAGCCTAGCTCCTCCACAATAATATTAGACATTACACTTGAGCCCGAACTGCCGTCAATGAGGCAACAATGGGCGATCTTATCCATAATTTTTACAGAAATATAAAAAGGGGGATTTTTTACAGGGTATCTAATGTTATGTACACCTACTTTATTTACAGATGAATCCTCTTCATTTACCTCTTAAGAGAGGTTGGCTACAATGGGATATTTTCCTTCCATTAATTGTTTTATATGCCTTTGTTGTTCAGGGATGACAACCATGTCTAGAAGGGTTGCATCTGCTTTGATGTTGGCCAACTGATTTAGGATATTGTATTTGGAAGAGGGGAGAGGGGAAGTATTTCCTTGACTGTCAGGAACCTTGGGAACCTAAATAGTAGCAGCTGGTGAGGATGAGCTTGGGCTAGAATAATTGCGGGGAGGATCATATTTTCCCTTGGGAGTGTAGGATTTTTTCCTAGTATTGATGATCATGACATCTTTTGGCTCTACAAAATATAGGACAATGATGGTAGTTTCCGGTATTTTACCAAATATCTTATCTATGGAACTCTTCTTTACCTCACATATGGTTTCCTCATGGTGTTCCTTGCAAAAGTTACACCAACTCTAAGGCATGATAACTTTAGGCTGAAAATTATTTTCATTTGGATTTCTAAAGGGGGGTGCAGTTGAGGATGAAGCTCCAGGGGTGAGAGGGGAGACATTTCCCTTTCGCTCATACACTATCATATGATTATTAATGCCTTGTACAATATGTAAGAGGGCAGACATGTCTGTCTGTTTAAATGATTCTCCCTAAGGAAGACCCGTTCTTTCAAGTTGTTCTTCATACTCTAAACAAGTATGCAGAGAGGAACCGAGGTTATGAATGGATTTTTCCTCAATCCTATGACAATAGGGGGAAGGTAATGCATTATAATAATGCATGAAAGTGGCTTGGTTATGAGGTCGAATGAGTTCAGGGATTTGATTGTATAACTTGGTGAAATGTAAGTTGAAGGACTTGATGGTCTCACCATCCTTATAGGTGATCTTATTGTACTCCCATAACTGCTCATTTGGAATTTTAGAATGCCCATAGGTGGATTTGACCAATAGACTAAATCCTCCCAAGTAGACATAATCTTAGGAGGAAGGTCAAAGAAATCGGCCATAGCCTTTCCTTCCATGGAATTGACAAATAAGGGCATGCAAGTATCGTTTTCATTGGCTCTTATGTTGTGACAGGAATTAGAAAATGCCACTAGTTGTTCATTTGTAGTGAAAATGTTATTCCCCGAAAACCTAGGAATATGCTCTTTTAATTTAGGAAGTGGACGAGTAGCAAGTGCTAGGTTAAGAGGAGAGGAAACATGCCATGGTGTGGTTGTAGCATCTTCTTCAAATTGAAAAAGCCCATACTTTTTAATGAATTTGGTGGGGTTTTTGGTAGATTGGACATGGACATGGTGACTATATAAGCTACCAATCACTGATGAAGCTAAAGAATGAGAGGAGGAAACACTTCTAGTTCCACTAGAGCCACCACTAGATGCCATCTTATGGACGATAGGTAAGGGAGAGAAAGATGAACTGGATGAATCAGAGAAGGTTCTTCTTAGATCACTTTGTTGGGTCTATAACACAACGTTCCTTCTTCCTATCTCATCAATAGGATTAATTTAAGGTGATAAGCCTCTTCTTATCCTAGAAACACGAGGGTCTAAGGACATGAAAAGAAGGTCAAAGCTGAAGGAAAAAGAAGGTTATTGTTGTTTCCTAGGTTGTCTACATCTAGCTTCCCAACATTCTTGGGCACTTATATCTCATTCAATTGTTTCCCATGAATGATTAAGCTCATCCTGAGTATTAACAGTGTCTAAAATGGTGTTAAACAGATTCAAAGCAATGCTGGTCTGATCTTGAAGTCTGGGCTCAATATTGGGTTTCCTTGCAACAGGTACAATCATTAAGAAATGAAACAATCAAAGAAACAATACTAGGAAAATAGATGAATTCGATGATAATCAAGCATAAAAAATCAACCAGAGAGATATTTAAGATCTCCCCAGTATTGTCGCCATTTAAATGTCGAGGAAAATATACGAAATTATCTTACTCAAGCATTTTCAGATCTTATTTGGCTAAAGCAAGATAGATGGGAATATCACCCGATGTTTATAGCCATCAAAATTTGTTTCCTAATCCATAAGTATTGATTACGAGTGCTTAGGTTGATGTTTTATAAATGAAAGTTTGTTGAAAAATTCAATATTTATGTAATTTTCTGAATATAACAGATGATGAAATAAATATAGAGACAGAAGTAAAAACACCAAGTCAATAATCAAAATAGATGAGACATAAAGCAATCGTTTATTCCATTCCAATTTATCAAAAGAATCGTTCTCTTTACAAAATTACCAAAGGAAGTTTGGACCAAAGTCAAACTTAGATGTCCTCGATGAAAACCATACAAAAGGACTTCTGATATAAAGTAAAAAACTGAACTTTAAAAGTTGGATCATCTTGCCACAGACTGTTGCCCACTCGAATCTGCACAATAGCCTTTGTTAGTCATGAAATTTAATTCACAAACATACAAGTCTACACAGACTATCAAAGATAGATCAACACCCATGAAAAACAAGTGTTTGAATGATGTAATTCAGCCCTGAATCTTGTTATCTACAATAGGACCCTACTATTATAAAAGAGAATTAGGCATTCAATGAATTAAAGAAAGAATGAAAACTAAATTATCTCAATAAAACTCAAAGAGCATACCTTAGTATGCTTCTCCTTCTATTCTTCTCGTGTTCCTCCTTTTCCTTTTGCCTTTAAGCAATTAGAATTAGTTGAAGTTATTGAACTACTTCTTTAGTTAAGTTAATTAAAACTCAACCAACTTTTTAGTTAAGGGAGAAAAGTAATAAAATCATAATAAGGGTTTTTAATAAATAATAGATAGTAGGTGGGCCCCCTTGTGACTCCCTTTAGTTCTTTAACCAACATAACACAACTAGTTAATCAATCAAACACATCCCTCCTTGTGAATCCCATCAACACTCTCATAATTTGACAATTTATATCAATGATAATTGAATTTTTTTCCAAAAATATATTATCCATATATCTAAAAAATAACGTGTTGTCCAAAATTTTAGAAGTCAACTGTTATCAACAATCAATAAATAAAAACACTTAAAACCCATATTTGTCACTCTAGGAGACAATATTTCCCTTGTTGTTGTTGTCACCCTTTGATGTCTTTGAATTTTCCTTAGGCTATGTGGAGCCTTTAGGCCTAATCTCACTGATCACATGAGAGCAGTCATCTCTCAAATGCATGCGGGAGGACACGGATTTGGCAAAGTCATTTGATGGTGAGGAGGGGGAAGCAACGACTTTTCCTTTGTAAGGAGCATGGTGGGCCTCGATTTTTAACCTTTTTCTTGCATGGGAAGAATGTACTAGTGAGTGGACAAGGGCAGCTTAGAAAATTTGATTAACAAGTGGAGGAGCAGGTAGAGACAAGTTAGGCCAGCCACGATGTTGGGAGACTATCGGGTGGACAATCTCTTGCCATCTGTCATTTTCAAGGAGTTCAGGTTGTAGTGAGACATGAGGGGGAACTGGAATACCAAGGACATTTGGGGCTTGGAAGGGAGGCCTTTCTGGCCTAGGTTGAGCCACTCCTTTCCCAATCCAGTTAAAAAATCCAACTTGAAATAGTTGGCCCAACTCTTGCGAGTCTACTTCAAAATGTATAGAGAACATTGGCCTTCTAGGGTCCCTGTTATAATTTCCTCTTCATATGTTACCCCTTCCATGGCTACCTCTACTGAAAAATCTCATTCCTGTATGAATTATTGATTAACAAATAGTTTCTTCAACAACCATACATGACATCTCTTTTAAATATGAAACAAAGTTTGGCTCAACAACACATCAGACTCATGCAATCCAATCCATACAAATCGTTTAATACTTGTCAATGAGCAGGGGGTGAATAAGGGTTCTGGGATATGTGAGGGATTGTATTGAGCGAAAAGTGTTAAAATGAGGGGGGATAGATCATGATTACTGCTCAACAAATCATCAAACAATCGAATGTATCATAAATCAAAAGAATATATCACTGTAATTCATACATGTGTGATCCTTTAACTGTCATAATACAAAATTTATCTTAAATATAATTTAATTTTAAGAACAGGGAGTGGATAGTGAATATGGGAAGGAGAGGGGACTTGTAATGTGTGAAAAGTGAAATGATGGTAAGGAAAAAAATGGATATTTTTTGTAAAACCAATTAAGTAATCCATAAAAACAACTATGTATTCAATACAAGGATGCCAATACCAATTAACAATTACTATGTGTCAAAGTTGTTCATTGTCCCACATTTAATTTCTTCAAACTTCTCAATTAACACATTCTGTAATCACACTTATAATCACTATGCCTTTCAACAATCCCGTTAAGAGAACATTGGGTTTCTTTCTTTTCATTTAAAACAAAATCACAAGAAACACACAACCACATTGCTCCATCTTTATCCAATCATATATCCCTATAAAATATCAACCACTATCCATAATTCACAACTTTCCCAAATAAAACATATACACGTGTTTTTTCCAGAGTGAACATAAATTTTAAACTTGCCCGATTTCATGCCTTTTATTATATCAACCAATAAAATGTTGCAATGAAACCATAATACAAAACCTGAGTTTCATCACTGGTGGTGCAATTTAAATCAAACATGCACTATACCTTCATAATAGACACACAGTGAAACAACGAAACCACATTCATCAAACCCCCTAACTTGCAATGATCCCAATCCGAGGCTAATAACAAACAACAATCACCACTTCACAGTTGACACCAAGCTGTAAGAACACAACGATCCAATGCATAATGAAAAAGAGACAGCCCTCTGACTGTACATTAGCACTGACCCAATCAACCAATTTAATCAAATAAAACGAGCTAGGTTATAGACAAAAATGTCATAACAAAAGGAGGTAGCTCCTTAAACGAGTTTGATATAAGTACTCAAAGCAACTGTCATAACCACTCAAATGACAATCAACAAGATGCCTGACAAGAGTGCGAACAGTTGGGATTATCAAAATTTGGCTATGTAACAAAGAATACACGAAGTTATCAAGAGTTTTCTCGATCATCAAGCACAAAGAGACTGGAGGTCGAACATATCAACAATATGTAGCGACCCTTTGAAACAAGAACGGTGGAACCACAGGGATTTTTATAACTCTCGGTCTATGCAATGGTGCAACGGTTCAATGTCGGGTAGGCTAGGACAATGATGCAAAGGAGCAAAAAATTTCCATTGGATAGTAACAAATACCCAGAACACACTGAGGCATAACCCTCATGCAATTCAAAGACTAAATCAATGGTTAACAATGCCCATGGGAATGCTGGTCCGAGGCATAACTTATATCACTGAAACACCATAAAATATACATCTTGGCATAATGGACACACTATAACCAACTTTGTTGATGCCAATACCACAAGAATAAGCCCACGACTAGGTGAATAACCCATAGCCATGGTTATCATAACTGTGAGGAAGAAGATAGCAAGGCTAAATAGAGAGAAACCCTCCAACAAAATACCCATAACTACTTAAAACAACAAAGAGCCATCATGGTTTTCACCACACAGAACAGCCAACAAATACATAACTTCAACCAACCAATTCTTTCACTTGCAAAATGAATAACCACACAGTCATTCCAGAGAGAAGACCCACGCATTTACACAGTTGCTAATCTCAGGAAAACACAAACCAACACATTACTGAGCCATTGTTCGTTCATACAAAGATCAAAATTCATGGATGGGCAAAAAGAACCATACCTGTAACCAATAGCTTTAAAAAGGGCAAGTTGGCAAGCATTTCCTTCCAAGCTTGAATCTCAGAGCTTAACCACCAGCAAAACCAAATGAAACAATAACGATGTTGGGGTGACGACTCGATGGGAGAAGTATAGAGTGACGTGCATTTATTTCATGTCGCTTCCATCTTCCTCTACATTCAATTTCGAAGTACACGACAACTAGTGATGACCAATACCATTAACCATGGCATTAATTCCAACCATTGAAACTTGTGACCATATTTCTTGTCAAATGCGCCACCCAAAATTCATATTAACCATTTCCAAAACTATACCATACTATATATCAAATGTGCCCAATATAACTCAAATACAATTTGCATAGCCACTAACCATTGCTAGTTAGGATTAATACTAACTTCTTTTCATTTCATTTGCAGATAACTTCTTAACATAGCATAGTATAGTCCCTTTCTTTTGGATTTTTTTGTTATAAGTCTCTTTCCCATTTCTTTTGTTTTATGTTGCTACTAACATATGTCTTATGCAGGTGTAGCCCGACAATAATCATGGTGACATAATCAAATATAACAACTGCAATATATATGTCAAATCTAACATGAAATTAAAGCTTTGAAATAACATAACATCTCATAAATGCATCATCCACCTGTCATCATGTCAAAAAGAAACCAAGACTACATCATCAACCATATAAGACCCTGTAAGAAGTATCAAAACAATAGTATGAAAATTGTGATATGACTATCTCCGAGCCTCCAGTCTACAAGGGGGTCCCACCAACTAGTATTATATCTTATTAGCATAGTTTAAATAATAGGCTTTAGCAATACTTTGCAGGTGAAATTCCTTGTTGTGATTTTTATCACCAACAATAGTGATGCCCCTTTTACTGGAAACTCATATATAACTTCCAGAAATCAATAGTGATGGGACCTAATGTAATTAACTATTTAGCACCTAAAAAATATCACAACCACCCATTTCAATAGAAACAATGTGGGTTTTCAAGGAATAATCATTCATTTGAATCCACACATTTTCAAAGTGACCCCCACATTTAATGGAACCTCCATTAGCAATCACGATCTAGAATTTGTTCACAACGTGGATATAGTGGTGTGTTTCTTAGGTTACCCATCAGGGACTAATGTTATGAGTGTTATCGTTGTCAATTAAGACAATGAATTTATGATGTTTGATTTAAGAAGTCAATTTGAGGGTTTTGGGAGTTGAAATACCATTCAAATCATGTAGGGATATTTGGGGTTTCACATCCAACTGATCAAAGGGAAGAATGTCTTCAAATAGTAGGGGGGGAGGTTCTTTAGGTATAACTTCGACTTAATCCTCCGAAATGTCCTCTAAGAAGACGATAACTATTTTTTTCTCCTTACATTTATGCCCAGGAAAATATTTCTTGTCACAATTGTAGTAGAGACCTTTAAGTTGTCACATTGCCATTTTAGAATGGATTAACTTGTGGATATTGAGAGGAGGAGAGGAAGGAGAGGGATTGGTGGATGGGGACAAAAAATAAAGGATGGTTTTTTTATTTGGGCATTCACCATCTTTTGGGCTTCCTTGGCTCTTTTAGAGGCTTCTAGTCAAGTAGTAGGGCAAGCCAATAATACTTGGGCATGTATCTCTTCTTTTATACCACTGATAAAGCATTCCCCGAAGAAGGTATTTGACATGCCTTTAGTGTGGAAAGTGATTTGCTCAAATATGGAGATGAGATATTCAACTATACCAGATTGTTTAATCTTGGATAGGTGGCCCAAATAATGAGTGTCTGGTTCAAAATGTTCACAGAGGTATGCAGAAAATTGTGTCCAGGCAATATAAACATAGTGGGAGTTCTTATTCCATTGCCACCGTTTCCAATGTTTAGGATATAAATATAAAACACCCACATGAAGTTTCATTAAGTCATAGGTGATGCCATGCAAGGAAAAATAATGGTCCATCTAAGTGACTGAACTGGTGCGGTCAAAGACAAAAAAATTGTTTAGTTCCACTTTATGGATTCAATGCCATGTCTGAGTCATGGGGTCATGAAAAAATTGGTGAGAGTTAGACCCCATGAGATTGGATAATTCAACTCCCTCTGGTTAGGATGATTGATCTTGGTATTGATGGCCCTTAAATTGATTGTACATTGCCATGAGTTGAGATAGTTGATCTTGGATTTAATTTAGTTTGGTGAGTTTTGGATTGGCAAAAACAAAGTTTTTCTCAATAGAGTGGTTGCAGTTTGTTTTGTGTTGCAACTCATCACACATAGTTTCCAAGGTGGAGACATGGTTGTTGAGATTGTTGTTTCCGGTAGCAATATGGATGGGGGTCCATAAAAAAAAAGGTTCCTTGAGAGTGGTACTAAGGTGATCAATGTTGTTACGTCGGAAATAATAAAATTAATAAGAAATTTCCTCTGGAGTGGAGCCTTTGAAACCCTAGTGAAACTTTGTATGATCTGCCCTTCCTGCAGACGAAACGACTGCACGAGACGTGCCAGTTTGAATAGATACATTGCAACTGACAGTTCGAGATGAGTCCAGAGGGGAGGGGGACCCCTTGTACCAAAATGTAGCAGGGAATGACAGAGATGGAATGCGTGCCAAGAGACATGCATTTGAGCCACCGCCACACCTAAGAGAGCAACTCCTGGCCAAAGAGCATGGATGCAGAAAAGCAATGGATGTGGATCCAAGAATGTCTCATCCAAAGGAATCTCGAGGATGAGAACCAGTAAAATGCATTTCCCAATCTGATAAGCCTCCAAGATATCTCATAAGCTCAGCGAGGGTTGGGGAACACACTCAGTTCATGCGGGAGCATGCCCTCATAAGCAAGTTCCTGGGTCTCTGGCCTTCAGAATGGGATCTCTTGAGATGGATCAAGGACTGGTGGAACCCCAAAGGAGATTACGAAGTTCATCTCAGCTCCAAGGGGTTCTTTAGGATCATCCTTTACAATTTGGAAGAAAAGGACAAAATTTTTGATAATGGTCCATACTTCTACAACTCAACTGGGTTATTTCTTCGATTCTGGATAGACCACTTCAGCCCAGAGAAAGAAGAATTTACAACATCTAGTATGGATCAAGATTTACTCCTTACCGTAGGAATTCTAGTTGGAGGAAATCCTAATGGGTATAGGAAATACTGTGGGACGATATGTTAAATCCTCGAAAGCCACAAAACAAAGAAAATACACCTCTTACGCTCGGATCTGTGTCTACATGGATATCTCAAACGATCTACTGGGATCAATAACCCTAGAGTATCAGGATGAAGAATGGAATCAAGCAATGGATTATGAGCATATTTCCTTCCGCTGCAGGAAGTGTCACGAGCACAACCACCTCTTTCGGGATTGCCCCTTGAATGCCCAGATCCCCAAAACTGGAGAGGGAAGGAAAAAGGATGGCTTCACCACAGTCACAGGAAGAAAATAACACCCACCCAGGAAGTAGAATCAAGAAATCACTTTGAAAATACCCACAAAGAACTCTTATGGCATTCTTAACCAACTTCTGGGAGAAGAAGAGGTAGGAAACCCGCACAAAAATGACATCGAGGAGAAGGAAAAAGGTAAAGCCACACACCAATCTAAAAAGGGAAAAGAAGATCACCAAGGGGATAAGCTAGATGAAAGTGGGGATACTCTCATGCATTTGGATGAGAAATATCTGACGGACATAGATCTCAAAAAACTGGAGGAAGCCCTCAACCGAAAGACTCTGCACACCATTCCAGTGGAACAACTCAGAAAATTTCACAAGGTGTTCATCGACTCCACCGCAGGCTCCACCTCACGACTAGGTATATCCTTAGACCCAGCTACTAAACCAAAATGAACCTCCTAGGAAAATAAAAGATGGGGACGCAAATCATCCCAACAACTCATCAAGGAAGTAGGTAACTTTATGCTCAACTCGGGCCAAATCGAAAGGCTCACGAAGGGATACCTCCATCCACGTCCCAACTCATCATGAACAAGATCATAACATGGAATATTAGAGGGATTAATGGAAGATCCAAGCAGAGGACTCTTCGATACTACATACCTGTTGAGAATCCAGACATTCTCCTCTTGCAGGAGACAAAATGTGCTAGAGAAGAAGCAAAGGTCATCTTTCAACGTTGTTGGAGAGGTTGCAACTCTTTTCACACTAACTCCAATGGGGTGGCAGGTGGTCTGGCGATATTACGGAATCCAACAACATAAATCCTTCTTCATTGTAGGCACGATTAAGGCTCACTTCAAAGTCATAGGTTCTACCAAAGAAGGCGAGATCACAAATTCTTACGAACCTCAGAGCACCCAGGACAAATAGATTTTCTTGAAATGAATAACCACTGTCAAATCACTACTGAGCTCGCCCAACTAGATTATAGGTGGATATTTCAAAATTATCCTCATGTTGGAGGAAAATATAGGAGGCACCAAAAGGCTTGATCAAGACAACAATAAGTTTCTCTCCCTCATAGACCAACTGGATCTAGTAGATATAGAAACTAGGAATGGTATTTTCACCTGGTCCAATTGTAGATTTGGACATTAGCATGTACCTTGCCAACTAGACCACTTCCTCATTTCAGAAGATTTGTTTCTGGAAGATCCTGCCATTGCGGTCAACATCCTACCGAAAACAAGCTCGGACCACTGGCCTATCTCACTCTCTCTAGATACAAGGGTGTCACCCAAACTCAAGCCTTTCAGATTTGAAAAATTCTGGGTCTCCCACCCTGACGTCCATCATCTCTCAAATTCCTGGTAGAAGAAAGCAGAAATAAAACATGGCACTTGCATGTACAAATTCCAACAGCAACTCAAAATTTTAAGTCACATCTAAAATGATGGAATAAAAAAATCTTTGGGAACATACTGCAAAGAATGCAAGAAATTGAGTAGTGATTGGAAATCCTGCAAAATACCTTCATAACGGGGAATAGAACGACAACCTTAATGAAGGAAGAGGAGGAGATCAAGGAGGAATTGGAAGAAAGAAAGGAGCAGGCGGAAATACTCTAGCGTCAGAAATCCAGGGTACAATGGATCAAAGAAGGCAAAAAGAACACCAAATTCTTTCACTGATCCATGGTGCATCATAGATACATCAAAAAAATAACATAGTTGGAGGATGATCAGGGTAATCCCATCAAGGAACATAAAATAATAGCAGAATAACTAACCAACTACTACAAAGACCTCCTAACAGAACCCAATGATGACAAAATGCCAGCGATCCGCAAAATCACCAGGAACATACCCTCCCTAATCACTCAGGAATAGAATGAAGCCCTGACGAGGCCCATAACTCAAGAGGAAGTGGATCAAGCTATCAAGGAAATTCCCCTAGGTAAAGCTCCCGATCCAGATGGCTTCACGACATACTTCTTCCACTACTGTTGGCTAATGATCAGAGAATAAGTCTGGCAGGTGGTGGAGGAATCAAGAACATCGAGACAAGTCCTCTCAGCCTTCAATGCCACCTTCATCACGCTCATACCAAAGGAGGAAAGGGTCACACATCCAAAATAATAGAGACCGATAGCTCTCTGTAATGTCATCTACAAAATCATCACAAAGGTCATAGCCATGCGTCTGAAACCGATTTTTCTCTTTATTATCTCCAAAGAGCAGACGGGCTATGTGGAAGTCAGGCAAATCATGGACAACGTTATCCTATCTCACAGGCCATCCACTCACTGAAAATGACAAAGACTCCAAGTATTCTCATCAAACTGGACCTCTCTAAAGATTTTGACAAAATCAGTTGGCAGTACATGCACTCCCTCCTTGAAACCTTTGGATTCGACAGTCACTAGGTAGCTTGGATCATGAGACTCACTTCTTCAACCTTTTTTTCTATCTTGGTTAATGGATTGCCTTCCCAGCCCTTCTCTCCCACCAGAGGAATCTAAAAAGGTTACCCCCTCTCCCACTTCCTCTTTGTCATAATGACGAAGGGCCTGGGCTGCTACCTCAAGGTATCCATTATGGAAGGCTCCCTTAAAGGCCTACCTATGCACAATATTAAGCCAACCCCCTCTCACAGCCATTTTGTCGATGACACCCTCCTGCTGAACACTCCAACTGCCCAGGAAGCCAATAAGCTCAAGTCCATCCTCACAAAATTTGTTGATGCTTCAGGAATGGCCTTGAGCCTTGAAAATCTAAGCTCTACTTCTTCAATACCCCGGTGGTTGTCCAAAATCATATGTATTTTCTCTTGGGCATCCCCAAGGGCTCCCTTCCATCCATTTATCTAGGCGTTCCGCTCACAGGAGAAGATGATCATAAAATCTATTGCGACAACCTACTACTCTCCATCTCCAATAGTCTCAACAACTGGACCTTCAGACCTCTTAATCTTGAAGCCAGGTTGGTTCTTCTAAAGTTTGTTCTTCAAGCCTTACCAACCTACCTTTTCACCGCCTTAGCAGCCCCCCAGTCTGTCATTTGAGCCATTAGGAACATTCATCACTGCTTCTTATGGCATGGGAATCACCCAAACAAGAAGTGGGCTCTGGTAGGTTGTGAAAAGATCTGCAAACATAAATATTTAGGGGGCCTAGGGCTTAGGGACCCAGGGAAACTAAATCAAGTCACGGGGGAAAAACTGTGGTGGCGATGGCTCAAGAACCCCACAAAACTCTGGGCGAAAATATGGAAAAAGAAATATGCTCCCACTACTAGAGAAGAGAAGATAATCGTATTCAACGATCCGATTCAAGGATCCAATATATGGAACACGGCTTGGAACAACATAATGCTAATTCAAAATCATGCTTTCTGGGAGATCAAAAATGGGGAACACACCCTGTTCTGGAAATATTTTTGGCAACAACAACCACCTTTATCCACTCTTGAATAACTCACTCCCCTATGACAACAATTGCAGTCCGAGGAATTCTGTTGCGTAAATGATCTATGGAGAGAAAATGACGGGCATCGACCATGGCACAATTGGAAAACTAAACCACATGAACTTCACCTTCAAATGGAGCTGGATCTACGGGCCTTGCAAGATTGTGAAAATCAATGGAAAATTTACATCAGAGAAGGTACGAACATTCTCAGATGGGGGCACTCCACAGTAAGAAACTTCTTGGTCAAGGAATCCTACTACTTAAAGGGGAACTACTAGGACCATCCCAAGGAGAGAATTTGGGGTAAGATCTGGAATCCAAAACTCCATCCTAAGGTTTCCATCTTCTTATGGCTCACAGTCCAAAACCGCATCCTCACCTGGGACAATCTTAGGAAATGGGGTTTCATAGGCCCATCCATCTACTCCCTTTGTCAACGACAGGAAGAAATGATGGAGCATCTATTCAACCATTGCCACTACAGTGAGACAGTTTGGGATTTGGGGACTCAAATAATGCGTCACTCCAACAGGAACAAGGCCAATATCATAAGCACAATGGAAAACTAGGACTCAATCTCCTATCAAAACCTAATCGTAGATCGCATTTGGCAGCTTCTACCTAGCTTCATCATGTGGCTAATCTGGAAGGAAATAAACAAAAGGATTTTTCAATCAATTGCCTCCCCCCCTAGCTAAACGTGGGAAAGAATCATGAACTTGATTTGGGAAACAATTAAGAGTGGGTAATGGTCCCAGGAGGACCTAAAGTGCAACCCAGGCGAAAATCATATCCTTCAAACCTGGAAACTCAATCTTACCGGCACAATACATAGCCATGTGGTCACCAGATCAACCAGCATCCCAAGCACCTGGTCCCCCCCACCCACGGGTTTCATTAAATTAAACTTTGATGGCGCGTCAAAAGGGAATCCAGGTCCGACAGGATTTGGTGCGGTCCTCAGAAACGCAAAAGGGAAAATTCTCTACTATGTAGCAGGCTTTCTCGATTTCAATACAAAAAATGTTGTTGAGCTCTGGAGCCTCCTCAAAGGAATCAAGAAAGAAATAGAACACTACCTAAACAAGATCATAGTGGAGGGGGATTCCTAGATCATCATCCAACTCATAACCAAAGTTATTCATAGGGCGCACCCCTTGGAGGCCTCTCCCAGTTGGAGACTTTCAGGACTCCTAGAAGAGTTTGGATCCCTCATATAGCCCAACATCACCATCATCCCCTCACATGTGAAAATAAAGGCAAACAAAGTAGTTGATTGTCTGGAAAATGAAGGGGTGGATTCTATGACGGAGCTTATTCACTGGAATGCACAAACCTGTCCCCACTCCAAGATTTTAGATCGATGCTTGGACCTGGCCAAGAATGATTATCCAATCCCAGATGGGGTGCCACGTAGCACAAGGCAGCCATGTAGCCTGCCTAAGACCCAATCCATTAATATGGCAGGTTGTCTCCCTTCCCATCACCATTAAACGGAATGAATCCATTACTGCCCGTCAAGTGGTAGAGGACAGTTCTCTCACATGAGAAAAATGGCAGTCATGAGGTGCAATGGAGGGGGGAAGCTTGGTGCAGCGGTCACGTCAGGCCTCAATGTTATCCTTCTACGCAACAGAGGATGGAACCATTTTACCTCTGTGTTCCACCATCCCGGAAGCTCTGAGCACTGGTGCAACAACCAGTTGGATCCCATCACTCTTACCTTGCTCATTTTCACCCTCTATTGCCCCACCATGCCAAGGGAAAGAGGAAGGCCGCATCGCGGCCCTGCCTGGTACATTTTCACTGCTAGACAATAGAGGGTGCAATGACTGGAGCGATCCTTTTCCATAGCCCATACTCAGCGAAGGGAAAATACCAGAACACCGTCGATGGCATATGTGGAGGAGGATATTCTATAGGAACCTATCCAGTTCCCTCTGAAATCCCTCCTCTTCACTATACCATACAATTGGCATCCCTTCAACCATTTCTCAACAAGCACAAGTACTTTAGCCATAATCCAGCAAGCATAGGAGGCCAGGGAAGAGACTACATGCATAATTGAGGAGGAATTTCAAGAGGAATTCCTCCACCCCGACCCTGAGGACACCATTCAAATCAAAGACTTAGGCGAGGTGGAGGCAATGGAGGAGCTCGGGACCACAGAGAAGTGCAGGGAAACAGAGGATAGGGAAGCGACTCAGGAGGACTTAGGTGAGGTGGCAACGGTCTTTGGTTTGGAGGTGGAGGGTGGCCTAGTCTTGGAGCCACCACCATTCTCAACACTCCCAGTTTTCAGCCAGGAACCACCACCCTTCTTACATCCAGAGCAGTTAGCACTCATTTTTTAGCTCATAATACATATCGTTGATCAAATTTACTGAGACACCCTCATGCATCAGAGAATTGACATATTGTACGAGGCTTACTCGAACGCACCAACAACCCAGAGGTGTCCAACTTGCACTAGGCCATTCGTGCTCCATCCTAGGAATGACCCCCTCAGCGGTTGTTGGGCTCTAAATATTTCCTAAAAACAACCTCTATGCATCAACCAAAGGTAGGCATTGGCACAATCATTTTACTTGTTGCCTGTGTAGGTTCTTACCTTCCGTTTTCAATACCCAGCCTCCAGAGATGCAACACCTATAAAGGAACAACAATCGTAAAGGGAACGACAGTTGTTCTATTCAAATGAACGACACTTCTTGTAAAGGGAACAACAATCCTAAAGGGAATGAAAGTTTCTCCATTCAAATGAACAACAACGATACTCAAAGGAGCAACAGTCGCACGAAGGGAATGACAGTTGTTCCATTCAAATGAACAACAACGACACTCAAAGGAACAATAGTCACGTGAAGGGAACGACAGTTGTTCCATTCAAATGAACAACAACTACACTCAAAGGAACAACAATCGTTACATTGGGCTGAACTAATTTTGAATTAATTGCATTGTATTATTTTCCCAACTATTTAATTTTTCAACCCGAGGAAGTCTTTTATTTCAAAGTTACTGTGCACAATATATGCAAGCAACAAATTCCTACTAACACTATTATCTATTTAATAAAATAAAACACATAACTTAAAATCAATCAAATCTTCTCTTTCTTGAAAATACACTTAGCTGAAATAAAATCACTACCACACTCTTACATAAATTAAAGGAGTATTAACAAAATGGAGTAACAACAACAAGAATTGAATCTTACTGTAACAACAATATAATAAACAACACACAAGTGTAAGCAATGATCAACTAATCATAAACCAAGATAAATTAAGACAATGAAAAGAAAAATACAAATAAATGAATAAGACCAACACATACTAGATTGAGGGGGCCCTGCCTCACCTAGCATGCGTGGCCAAAGACTTACAAGATCAAGAGAAAGTTGCACATAATTGCAGATCCATCGGCTCCTTTGTATTATTGAAGAAAACTCAGAAATTACATAAGTTCAGCTCTTTCTTACAAATAAATTATATACAATCTCATGAATAACCTCTCTTGATTGAAGAGGTCATATTTATACAAATAAAATCCCCAAATCCATTGGTTTTTCAAACAAATTGCTAAGTTTAGAGAACCGGCCGCAACTGTAAATCTGGAAAAATACCCTTATAAAGAACCACCGATTTATCTCAAACCGTAGCTCCAATTGGAAAACAACTTACTATGAACTCAATTGGGCCCATTCTAAACAAAACCCATGTCTTATATTTTCGAGATTCATCCTCATCTTCTCACAAGATTCCACGCAAATTTGTCTCTCCTTATCTGCCACGTTTTTCATTGAAAACGGTTAACCATGAGTTGGACTCACATGTGCCACTTGGAGGTTGGAACTTTGACTGCTGCAACTATTTCTACACAAAATCACTCTTCAAACCATCATCAGAAAAATCATGCATAATAGTTTTTAATTCATTAAAAATGAAGGAAGAATAATCATTATTAACCACTAAATCATAATAGGAATAATATGTCATTTTATGAGTAGTTGTAGCAAATGTATGGAAAATGGAATGATAAATGAATGATAATAGGATGAAGAAGGGATGGAATGGATGTATATAGATGATTAAAATATGGACAAATATGTGACCCAACATCTTCCCCACACTGAAAATGTTGCATGCCCTCATGCAACTCAATATTGCATTAACCAAGCTGTTAAGAACTCATTTGAATGTTGTTGATACAATGAATTTTCATGCAAATCACGGCTCAGATGAAGAAGGCATTTTGATAGTTTTATATGTCACAATTTAATGCACATTCTTGCCAAAAATCATAACAATCCAATACACAAATCCCAAGATATCCTGTATGCCCAAATCAATTTCTGCACTTTTTTGTAGAAAAATAACATGTATGAGAAAAATAAATATGAATGGCAAATGATAGAACAAACCATCATGTATAGTAACCCCTCTTCTGCCCCAAACTGATTGTATAGCATGTAATCATGTTGCATTATGAAATCAAACTTAAACAGAATCTCAAAAGAGATCCTTTGCAGAAAACTAATGCATAAGAAGACAATCGTCTCTGAGTACCCCTTGCTTATGTATACAACACAATCACCACCAAATTCCCTCAATAAGTTTTTCTTGTACTTCAAGGCAACATTTTTAATGGGAAAACAATCTGCAAACCTTGAATCTGGTCATGAACTTTCTGCAAAATGATTAGTACAGGATTATCTTTTACTGCTGGTTTTAAATACCTTATCAATGCTTAAATACCAATCCTCCAATCTTGGAAATCCATCAAATGTTATCTCAGAATGTGATTGAGCTGGCCATGTCATGAGTTTACCATCAAATGCTTAACCATATGTATTTGAAAATCCACATACCATATGATATACCCTCCAATAATATCATTTTCACTTATGGGGATTGCAGCCTTGTAATCATGGGATTCCAGATCTCAAAACAACTTGCTTTTTTTGTAGGTTACCTCACAAGTTTTTCATCATTGATAACAAGACTTCTTTTCCATGAAAATTCATAACATTAAGACAATAAGGACCAAATCTTTTACCATCATTATGAAGTGCTCATAATTTGTGAATCAATACATGCATCAGTGTATCATGAACCAAGAAAATGAACCACATACCTCTGTATTTCTATCCATGTGTTTAAAAGAAAATGACTTCTACAATAGTTTATTTTGCTGTAGGTTCTTGTGGACAGTCAACTTCCTTCTTCAAATAGATTGTTGGGCATGCATAGTAGCTTGTCCATTATTCATGTAATGAAGACAAATCATAAATAAATAAAAAATGTAGCCAACTAATGACAAAATCTGGAAATTCCAATAAGTTTTCCCAACACCCAGGTAAATTTGTTGTCATATGTACCAATGGTGACCCAATTTTCTGCCATAGATTTCATGCTAGACTGTAGTAGCATGCTAAAATTTGAGTACACAATGGAGATCTGAATTTGCCTTGGATATACCTTCACTTTCTAAGATTTCAACAATAAAATTATGATGTTGAGAATAGATGGTTGAATATGAAACCATGGGCGGAAACTAATGATTGTTGAGGCATGACAAAGATAATGACTCAAAGTGATTTTTTCTTTGTTGTATGAAAACATAGGTTTCTTCTGTTGCTTGCAATAACTGTGGGAAAGGTGCCTTTGAAACAAGCCACTACATAAATTTATTTTTAGATTTTGGGTGGAGACATTGTTTCAATTGCGAGTCAAAAGGATGAAAAAAATAATTGGAAACCCATGAGATGAATGAATACATCATGGAAATGAACCAAAGAAACCATACCTCTGACTTTTAACATGCTTGTATGAAAATGGACATCATGATCTTCTTCCTTTCTCTATTATGGTTCTTATGTGGAAACAACAAATCAATTTCTCATGCTTGCATGTTAGGAGATGTAGGGAAGGATTTGAATTGGGTGTTGGGAGTGCATGAGGTGAAGGTTGATATGGTAATAGATGAGTTATGAAATTAAAATGGAGAATAAAAATCCTTAGTGGTTCTTCATGACATTTCCCTAAATCTTTAATAAATCAAAAACTCATGCTATTTTACCTCAAGTTTTACCTCCATGAAAGATATGATTGGCATGGATGGAATGATGTCTATTGAAGCTGATGTAAGCCAAACTGATGCCGAGATAGATGTATATGAGAGCTGAAATAGAATGAGGATGAATCTAATTTGAAATGATACTGTGTTGGCTGCATGTAAGACTATTGTTGCTGAAACAAATGATGATGAAGAATTCTGCTACAAAAGTAGAAACCTCCTTCTCTTATTCTGAAAATCAAATGTTGAAATGAAAATGGAAAGGGACTGCAGAACTACTGAAACAAATGATGGTGCAAGTCACTATTGAAACCATTACATCACATAATC
This sequence comes from Picea mariana, assembly GCA_032191745.1. Classification (NCBI taxonomy): domain Eukaryota; kingdom Viridiplantae; phylum Streptophyta; class Pinopsida; order Pinales; family Pinaceae; genus Picea; species Picea mariana. The sequence continues at coordinate 139,586 of JASDQU010102692.1, forward strand.
TTCAACTGCTACAAAACCGAGGTACAATTCTTACCATGCGAATGGATGTGCTGAAGTCGAGCATGGAAAGAAATCGTTGGATTACCGACCATTAATGTATGCCATTAACCAATGTGAAGAAACTCACCTGTGATGGCAGTGAGCTCTAAAGTACCTTAGTGCATCTTGACAGGTACAAATGGATTTGTTGGAGTCGAGTCACCTAAAAGATTTGTCAATCAAGAGGCATTGATGAATCCCCATGATCAACAACAATGAGATCTACCATTGATGTATGCAGATCCCAGGGCACTATGAAAATCTAACCTCAATCCCAGATGATGTGTTGGAGTCGATGGGATGAGATTTGTTAGAAGGAGGGCCTTAAGGAATCCCACATCATCCAACATGAGCACAGACAAAAGGATTTGAAGAACTGAAGATGAAATATTTTCATTAGCAAGAGGTAAGGAAGCTGAGTGACTTTATTCATGGGTTAGCAGTGATTGGAGTGGAAAGTATGGAAGTGATGAAATGGAGTAGAAGGTAATGGAATGGATGGAATGGTAGAGGGAAAAAATGTATAGGCATATCACGGTATTGGTGAATGAGCATGATGATCATAATGTCTTCTTAGAAGGATTCTTGGCATGGTTAATGTAGCAATGGAACTTGAATTCTGAAACATTGGTCTTTGTATGGTTTTCACATCAATCTCTCCATTTGTTATGTGCTCAATCCATTTGAAAATTTGAGAAAAAGTCTTCAAGAATCACTCATGCATGTATTAACCTTCTTTGATCTTCCAAGGACCTGCAAAACATAAGCACTTACCTGCAATAAAACATGAGATCATGGAGAAGAGAGGTGTACGGTCTCTCTTCATCCAAGACATATGCAAAAAAAAAAAACATGTAGTTACTTATAAGACAAATCCAAAGAAAATAAATGAAACAAAAATCATTTTATCCCTGTTCATGAGTGTTGGCGAACATATACTACCCAACAGTATTTCAATCATAAATTCTTTGTTTCTCATCCGATTTGAGTGATTCCAAAGCCAAATAAAATCAAATTTAGAGTTATATGTCCCTTAGAAACATGTTTTGAAAATCCCATGTGATGATATGCCAAATATTCTTAGTAACACCCTGCATGACAAGGTGTTTTTTGAATTTCGGACTGGACCAATAGTCACGGTTTTAGGCTTAACTTTTTCGTTGATGACGGATTGATGTGATTCAAATTGGAGATGAAATTATATTCTTGTAGGTATATCCAATATAAACAGGGTTTAATGAAAAGAGAAATTGATGAGTCAAATTTACCAATGAACAGTTGAGAAGACAGATTTTTCAAAGTGCAGATTTATGACAAGCAGTCAGTATTTTGGTCATAACTTCCTCATATGATATCGAAATTGAGTAATTAAAATTGTGTTGTAAACTATATTGATAGGGGAATATACAAATGAAACATGGTTTCAATATATATCCAATAAGGCTTCCAAAAAGTGATTGTCCTAGCTCTGTTCCTAAGATGCCTACTTGACATTCCATAAGTATTTTGACCATAACTTTTTAGTTTGATGCCCAATCTCAAAAATTCAAATTGGTTTGGAAACTAGATTCAAAGGGATACTTGGGATGTAAACATGTTTTGAAAATAAATCCATTTGGTCTCCCAAAAATAGACTGTCCCAACTGTGTTTTAGTAAAAAATTCAAGCCAAAATGCCACAAAAATCCAATAAATGAAATATGGCTCTCAAAAAGTGACCGGAATAGCTGTGAATGTTTTAAATAATACAAACTTCAATGGAATACACGCCCATACCAAAAATTTCAAGCACTGAGTAGCTAGATGACTTACACAGCATGTTGCAACAACTGCTAAAACTTAAAAAATGATGATTTTTGAAAGAAAGTCCATGAGATCAAGGCTAAAAATGATCGAATGATGATCTCTTGAAGGCGACTCATTTTTCTTTCTAAACTAGGCTACTAATGCTTAGAAATAAACTAATCAATTCCATTAAGAATTTATTGAAAATTCATTCATTACCCTACCCTACTTTACTTGAAAAATGAATTAAATCAAGTATAAGAATACTTCCAATGAAGCCACTTACGTAACAAAGTCTCAAATATGCTCATACCCACAACTGAAAAATATAACTTTATGAATACCAGTATATGAAATACCAACTTCCCTTGAAATGATGGTGCCAAGAATTGTTGAAGTATAGCATGAAGCTGCGGATTGATGAAATATTGAAACCAAGATTCAATATAGTCCTTGTTCCCTTGATTTCCTATAGCTGTTACACCATGAATCTCTTTAGAAAACTAATCTTCCTGAATGCAGAAGAGATTCATATCCAGTGACCATGATGTAGAATATACTTCACTTTTCGGTTCCAATGTCTATTTTTCATCAGATTTGTTGATCTTGTTGGCTTGCTGATGATGACAAGAAACTTCATTTTCAAGTCTTCGACTTACAACCTGCCTAGGCCTCATATGGATTTTTTACAATGGTGTAGGTGAGGCAGGATAACTGGTAAATGTAGGAAAGTTGTGTAGGTCAGCACTATAAGTATATTGCACTACTTTAGTATGGTTAGGGTGCGAGGTGGGTTGAACAGGAAGTTGTGTAGGGAATGGAGGAGCTTGATGAAAAGTTAAGTATGGAAAGTATAGTTGATTGGTTTGTGTGGATGACCTTAATGGGAAAATAGGATGTTGTTGAAGATCTTGTGAAAAGTATGGAGGATTGGTGGTTGCCGCAACATGAGGGAAAGTAGCCATGGGATCATAAGCTCGACCATGCCAACCTTGTGGACAAGGTAGGTAGGTGTGATATTGGGGTTGCCACCGTTTCCATGGTGTATGAGTATTCAATGATTGCTTGTGAGAGTAAGGAAATGGAGGGATAAAGTTTTGAACCATACCTGTAGGCCATGGTTGTTGTAGTGAAATTGTTGCAACTCCTCGATCTCTTTGATATATTGCTTTCATATTGGGTAAGGAGGGGCAACGATCCATTGAATGACCCAAGTCACATATGCCACAAATTATGAGACTATCCAAAGGACAATCCATTGCAAGATGTTTCTTCTGACACAGAGGACAAGTTGTTTCTTCAGGTTCCTCCCATTTCTTCTTATCCTTCAAAATATCCAATTGTGAATTTAATGAGAATATGATATCAGCTTTAAAAATTTCAATTGAATTACTGATTTCAGCTCCTATAACTCTTGTTTTTATCCAATTATGAATTTAATGAGCTAATGATATCAACTTTAAAAACTTCAATTGAATTACTGATTTCAGCTCCTATAACTCTTGTTTTTGCAGTAGATTTAAAAGATTGAGAAGAAGGCTCACTATAATTCTTACCAGTCTTGAAGTTCCCTCTTGAATACCTTCTACATAACTCACAAATATCATCATATGGTAACCGAAATACATCACCTATTCCCATCAAATTTAATATTTCTAAATATTCATCATGGATTCCTTTGAGTAGGAGTATTTTCAAGGTCTCTTTTCCCAACTATTTTTGTTTGAATATTTGAAGGTTGTAATGAAAGCACTCCACATATTCCTCCAAAATATCTTCTTCTCCTTTTGTCATTCCAAATATATCGTCACTGACCCTGCAATAATCTTGGTACCTTTGCAAGAATACATATTTCATGTCTTCCCAAGTTTGTATAGAATTCCCACCGAGGCTCATGAACCATCAGAGGGATGTTCCTTTTAGAGTAAGGGGAAAAACATTCAACTTTTGATCATTAGTAAAAAAACCATAACCTCTACAAAGTACTTCAAATTGAAATAAGAATGCATCAGGGTCTTCATTTGCCAAATCTTGAAAATTTGGTAAATTGGATGGGGGAATGCTTTTGCATTTGTACCACTCCTTTAGGATCTCTGATGGGGGATTCAAAGGTAACAAATTCTGTCTCCTTCTTACCTGCCATATTTTTGTTGGATTCTTCATGTGCTATCTCAATGCTCCTTCTTCAAATGTTCCTGTCAACTTGTGAGTAGGATGGGTGGTGCTTACAACACCACTAAGAGAAATGATAAGATTTAGGATCAAAAACTAAAAACTAAATGCAAAGAAAGAAACAATCAAGAAACCTACATGCACTGACCCTTCACCTCGGAGTCAAGAACATGCAACTAAGAAAAACAATGTCAGTTGGACTTGTACACCCTTGATAACTTCCCCGACAGCGACGCCAAAATGTTGGGCTCTAAATATGTCCTAAAAACAACCTCTATGCATCAGCCAAAGGTATGCGCTGGCACAAGCATTTTACTTGTTGCCTACGTAGGTTCTTACCTTTCGTTTTCAATACCCAGCCTTTAGAGATGCAACACCTATAAAGGAACACCAATCATAAAGGGAATGACATTTGTTCTATTCAAATGAACGACACTTTCTGTAAAGGGAACAAAAATCGTAAAGGGAACGACAGTTTCTCCATTCAAATGAACAACAACGATACTCAAAGGAACAAAAATTACGTGAAGGGAACGACAATTGTTCCGTTCAAATGAACAACAACTACACTCAAAGGAACAATAGTTGCGCGAAGGGAACGCCAGTCATTCCATTCAAATGAACAACAACTACACTCAAAGAAACAACAGTCGTTACATTGGGCTGAACTAATGTTGAATTAATTGCATTGTAGTATTTTCCCAACTATTTAATTTGTCAACCCGAGGAAGTCTTTTATTTCAAAGTTACCATGCACAATATATGAAAGCAACAAATTCCAACTAACACTATTATCTATTTAATAAAATAAAATACATAACTTAAAATCAATCAAATCCGTTTTTGCTTGAAAATACACTCAGCTAAAATAAAATCACTACCACACTCTTACATAAATTAAAGGAGTATTAAAAAAATGGAGTAACAACAACATGAATTGAATCTTATTGTAACAACAATCTAATAAACAACACACAAGTGTAAGCAATGATCAACTAATCATAAACCACGATAAATTAAGACAATGAAAAGAAAAATACAAATAAATGAATAAGACCAATACATACCATATTGAGGGGGCCCTGCCTCACCTAGCATGCGTGGCCAAAGACTTACAAGATCAAGAGAAAGTTCCACATAATTGAATATCCATCAACTCCTTTGTATTATTGAAGAAAACTCAGAAATTACATAAGTTCAACTCTTTCTTACAAATAAATTCTATATAATCTCATGAGTAACCTCTCCTGATTGAAGAGGTCTTATTTATACAAATCAAATCCCAAAATCCTTGGGTTGCTCAAACAAATTGCTAAGTTTAGAGAACCGGCCACAACTGTAAATCTGGAAAAATACCCTTTTAAAGAACCACTGATTTCTCTCAAACTTTAGCTCCAATTGGAAAATGATCCGCGATGAACTCAATTGGGCCCATTCAAAACAAAACTTGTGTCTCAGATTTTCGAGATTCATCCTCATCGGCTCACAATATTCCACACAAATTTGTCTCTCCTTATTTGCCACATTTTTCACTAAAAACGGTTAACCACGAGCTAGACTCACATGTGCCACTTGGAGGTTGGAACCTTGAATGCTGCAACTATTGCTACACAAAATCACTCGTCAAACCATCATCATAAAAATCATGCATAATAGTTTTTAATTCATTAAAAATGAAGGAAGAATAATCATTATTAACCACTAAAGCATAACATGAATAATATGTCATTTTATGAGTAGTTATAGCAAATGTATGGCAAATGGAATGATAAATGAACAATAATAGGACGAAGAAGGGATGGAATGGATGTCTATAGATGATTAAAGTATGGACAAATATGTGACCCAACAACGGTGACCCGAGCGACACTACCTCAGGTGAAAATGGGTAATTTACTTGCTTTGGATGTCACGAGCATTCTCAACTCAACTCCTTGCACTGCTACAGAGAAATTTTACAGTTATGTCTTTAATTTTCAGTCTATGTCTTATGTTTGTCTTGGTTGCTTAGCATAATGCTACACATACTCTAATCCACCACCTTCCTTGTTTTTCGTTTGGCAGGGCAGATGGCGGATTGTCATTTTTGACAATGACATCATAGTCTGCCACCTGTTCTGTTTTCCCCTAATTTGGCGGAACAACTGGCAGACTGTAGCCATGCGGCTTTTCTATATTGTAAAAGTTTTATAATAGGAATTTTCTCTTTTTATTCACAAAAAAAAAGGTGATCAATTTTGTTATTTGGGTCTATTCAGATAGTATCCCAACAATGGGGTGAGTGGATCCACAAAAAATGGCTACTAGAGAGTGACACCACAATGATCAATGCAACACAAGGATTTTGTTGAGATATGTCCCAAATAAGGGTGTGGTTAGGACCTAGACTCATTTTTTTGCACTCCTATGGAGTTGTACTCTTTCTTGAATAATATTACGTTGACATTAAAAATACTATAGATTACATGGGAATTTCATGGGTTGGTAGTAGGAATCATGGTTTTCAGTGATTGAATGCACAAATTTTCAAGACAATTTTTTTTTGCATGAGTTTCTTGGACTGGTAACAAGGAGTAGTGCTTCAAGGGTCCTAATGACCAAGGAATGCCAGGTGCTATAACTCTTTGATATACATGCATGGTCCAATTGTACTGTACTTGACCTAATTTATCAGGGCTTTAATTAAGGAGGCTTGATCGTACCCTTAAGCATACTACGTGATTACCCAAGTACTAGAGATTAATCTTCCTGAATGCTATTATCGGTTCCACTATAGTAGCAACACGATTGATTGACTTATCTAAAGCTAGTTTTAGGAAACATAGGGGACTTCCAATATAATGAGGGTACTTGGAAGTGAAATTCCATATACATGTGTCATATTATATTATACTACTTGAAGGGGTGACAGCAAAGGTTACAAGGGTGTCCAACTAGGTGAAACCTCTTGTATTTTCTATGTGTATTCTTTCCCTATCACAATTTTACTCGTTGAATGATAAATCATTGTATTATTTATAGATGCCATAACACATCCCTAGCCTGAAAAAAAAATGATCTAAAATATGTGCTTAGGAAAGTGCTCTAATACCACTTTTGGTGTTCTTATTAGTAAATTTAAAGATGCAATGCATAAGTAATAGATTTTACCTTGATTTACTACATAAATGATAGATTGTGATCACAGTAATCAAATAGAGAACCAAAATAGTACAAAATCTTATATCTTTATCGATGGAAGCAATGTTCACTTGCCTCTTCGAGGGGGACATCTCGAATTGAGTATAGCTCCAATTACAATAAAATTCACAACACATCTCACTACATTGCTTCTATTTCTTTATATAGTATTATCTTCCTCCTAGGAAAACATAGTAACCAACTTGATCAAAACCCTCCATAGTTCTTGTTTTTTATAGGTTGCATTTAGTGACTATTTTTACCCCCATTTCGAAAGGTGGTGCTACTGGTAGCACCTTTTTTTCGGGGTTAAAATTAACACCTTTTGCAACCATGGCCTTAACAACATCATAATGTTGTCAATAAAACCTTAAAATCAACCCCCAAATTGAAAAGTGGTGCTAACAACAACACCATTTTTTATTTTTGAGGTTATAGCTACAACTTCTTTGAAACCTCCAGACTTTATAATCGCTACCATTGCAACCAAAATCTTAACATTGATCCCTGAATCGAAAAGTGGTGCTTCCAGTAGCAACCCCCCTTTTTCTAGGGATAAAATTGCATGTTTTTTAAATCATGGCCTTGACAATCGAAACCCTTCGAACCAAAATTTTAAGACCAACTGTGGAATTGAAAAGATGCACTATCAGTAACATTTTATTTTTATTTATTTTTAATCGGGGTAACAATGATAACATTTTAGAAACCATCCCCTAAAATTCCAACACTATTTTAAACAAAATCATAAAAAGGAAAAAAACATAAAAAATAAATTAAAAAAAAAACAATTTCCTTTTAAAACAAAAATGAAAAAATAAATACAGTTTAAATTAAAAAAAACAAAAAGCCTCATTTTTTTCTTTTTAAAAGGATTTTTTTTATATTAAAAAATAATTACATTTAAAAAAATAAAAATAAAAATATTTTTTAAAAAATGTATTCGTTATTATTTTTTTCATAAAATAATCATTTAAAAAGATAAATATTAAAATTTAAAGAATAAAACAAAAAATTAAAATTTAAAAATTTAAAAACAAATATTAAAAATAAAATGAAAACAAAAACAAAATAAAAAAAATCTTATAAAATAAACATATTATGGGAAGTTTCATGGAGGGGTGATTCTCGAAATCGCCCCCTCCCACCAAACTACCCAAAACTCATGCAATGCCCCTCCCCCATCACACCATTCCTTTGAGTTGTGACATGGGGTCCACATTGCATGAGTTTTGTGTTGTTCGGTGTGGGGGGCGATGAGGTGATTTTGGGAATCACCCCCTCCGCAAACTTCCCAAAATATGTGTTATATGAACTCATTTTTATATTTTTTCAAAATTGTGTTATTTTGTTATATGTGTGTGTGTGTGTGTGTGTGTTTTATATTGTTTTTTTTTAACTTTTTAAATTTTCTTAATATGGTTATCATAAGGTCCCCCATGACACCCACCAAGCATGTGCGCTCCTTGGGAAGATTCGGTGACAGAACAGATGATGAGCATAAGGAATAAGCGAATGGTTGGGTGAACGAAAATGTTTGGGTGTGAGCAGGAGCACCTTGGGTGTACGATGGTGACATGTGGCACCAAGGGGGAACACACCTTACTTTTTCTTAAAACGATTGACAGAGGTAAGGGAGAGGTAACTTGGAAGCATGCCCAAGGAGTGGACTCGTCTTCCCTCGACAACATGGTCATACAATAAATGTTGGACAACCCCATTGGCACACCCACAAGGAGTCAAGAAAATTGACATAGGAGAATGCAAAAGGAAAGGGGTATACGTCGAAGGATGGGGTGAGTCAGTCCAAAAGACAAATGGTTGATGGGCGCATGGGCTTGGATGGGCCCACTAGGTCCATGGAGGGGCACGATGAGTTGGTTGAGTGTGAAGATTCACAAAGGGGCACGACACACCCAAGATACATGACATTTCGCACAAGTGACCCTTGGAGTTATTACAAGAGCAAGGGCACACAACCAAAGGAAGGAATGATAGAAGCATTTGGGAAAGAGATATGGAGAACAAGTCTGAGGCAACGAACTTATGCAAAGTTTCCAATATGGAAGACAAGTAGCCAAGAGTGGGATTCTTTGAGAGGTTTGGGGAAGTCTGGAAACACAAGTCTATTGGAGGCATGTGTGAGGAAAAACCAAAATCTATGTTAGCTTGGTGAAAGTCTGTGGAAATGAAGGGACAACAAGTCTATGGTTGTGAGCACAAAGGTTGCAAAGATGGTTGCAGAAGAGAGTCTTCATGTGAAAAATCTATTTATGAGTGTCTTGGTGAGTTGAGGGTATGACTCTACCGAATTTGTAAACCAAGCCAATAGTGCTCATATTATAATTGTTTAGCAATAACAAAGACTTAGTTGGGTGTTAGGCATGGTTTGTGCCATCCTCATTATTTATGTGTTTGTCTTTATTTGTTCTGCAATTGTTCTCTTGGTTTCTCATGCTCATGGAATGCATTCTTATATAATCCCTAGTGTTAAATTGTTAAAAATTGTCTAAGTATACAAGAGTTTCACTAGAGTAGGAATGTGACTCGTCGGTATCCTAGAGAAGAGTATGGGTATGCTCTAGGTGAAGAGATGTAGTCCAGATGAAGTATTCTTGGTGTGCCAAGCAATCAAGGAAGAATCATTGTGGTGCCACACACCTTCAAGAGGTGAATGATCGTAACATTTGATCAGGTATCCTGTGGGTTTGTGACAATTAGTATTAGAGCCAATTGATTGCATATTTTTAAGAAGGGTTAGTGAGATCTTCACCACTATCTCTATGATACATGGTATTAGAGAAAACTTGAGAAAACGTTTTGGTCTCTTCACCACTATTGCAACCAAAACAATGGTGGGGAAGGGGTGAACTTTTTGAGGAATAGTTTGGGTACAAGTCAGTGAGGGTTCGACAGACTGACCTATTGTAGAGGTAACCTAAGTGCATACTTGGTGGTTTGTGATGGAAGTGAAGGGTAGAGTTTCAGACAAATTCGTGACTCATGAACAAACCTGGGTGCACTCCTTGAGCAAGCCAAGCGCATAGGTTTGAGCGTGAATCGATCACTTGGTCAAGGTGGAGGAATGCAATATTGTCGCAAACCCGAACGTAGAGTTGAACTCAAAGGAAATTGGGTCTAGAACTTGGTGAACGATTCGTCAAGGTGACTTGTTTTGTCACAAGTGGTTTGAGCACAGTCCTACGGGAATATGAAAATCATGGAAAAACTTTGTGAGGGTGAATTGATCACTTGGATGTGTAGATGATCACAAGACTCATTGCAGACTTGGAAGAATGAGAAGGAGTCTCACACAACTCTTGAGAAGACCAAGTGATGAGGGTAAAGTAGTGAAATGGACGGTGTAGGTAAAAAATCTTGGAAGGTCAAGAGAGACAATGTAACTCAACAATTCGAGAAACTCCAAGAGGATTTGTAGAGGATGGATGAATTCAATGCATGAACAGATTCCAAGATCAACATGTTGAAGACCTTGAAAAGGAGGGTTGAGACTTTTCCATTGGCTTCGTTGGGAGAAAGCATGGAGGAGAGCATCCAACATGAAGGAAACACAATAGAAAAGGATAAGCCCATACCACTCATGAGGAAAGGTAGGTTGATTAAGTGTTACCTCTATTCACAAAATCATTTTATGAGGAACTCTCCAATGAAAGGAAAGTTGGTTGTGTTGGTTGAGGAGGAGGCTTGACTCACACCAACAATAGAGGAGTGAGAACCCTTGGCAGAGATGGTTCAAGTACAAAAACTGACAGAAGATATGAACAAAGTCATGGAAGAGTTGGTGGAGCGCATGCAAGAGTTCAAGAGAAGAGGTCAATGACAGTTTTCACAAAGTGAAGTACTTGAAGGACTCTTCTTTTTGGACACAGCAATAAGTGGGATGAGGATGGAAGCCTTGGTTGATACAAGGGAAACCCACATTTGTTTGAGTGAACGAGCCACGAAGTCTCTTCATCGCAAACCTAATACTTGCACTGGAACACGTAAAGTGATGAAGTCAGAAACAATGTCGATGATAGGGATTGCTCGTTGAACACCATTGAGAGTTGGGGAGTGGTTTCGAAACATGGATATGTTGGTAGCTCCATTGGAATATCATATGATGATCTTGGGCTTAGAATTCCTTGGACTTGCCAAAGCAACTCCACTCATTTATGAAAGTCACTTAGTATTCTTGGATGAGGCCAGAACACTAATCACACCCCTAATAATGAAAAGGAATCTCAAGATGACGCCTAGGATCTCTGTGATCAGGTTGGTAGAAGGAGTCAGTGGGAGAATAGATAAGCCTTGCAATGTAACACAAGAACACGAATTCATCCACAACGCAACATCTATGAGTAGTTTGGTGCAAGAAGAGAAGCAAATGACAATGACGAATACTTTGGTGAAGACAACCATTGGGAAGGTTGATCGATTGAGGAACCACAGAACCATAAGAGTGAGTGTAAGAGAGATTTGGACTCTTCACTTTCCATGGAGTAGTGGGAGTGTCACCAAGTGAATAATCATCAATAGTAGGTAATGGACATTGTGGAGGATCAAGTAGCAAACTTACCCACTGCAGATACTCCAAGAGTTGAGCCAAGATAGTGCATGGAGGCAATTACTGAACCAGACATGGAGATGGATGTGGAAGAGGTAGAAGTTGAATACCGACACCCAACAATGATCATGAAATTTTGTAGGAAGGCCATGGGGATATATGAATTCCAACTCACTACAGAATGAATTGAGTAGTTGGGATGCACATCGAAGGAATTTCATTTGGTGATGCAATACTTGCACACTGAGCACAAGTCATACATGATGTATGCCAATAGCCTTGGTGGTGGTTATTAGATACACTCTATCTACTAAACGAAGAAGATGGAGGTGCACTACCAAGAGAAAGAAACACAAATGGTGATTCCTAGTGCAGGTTTCATCGAAATACTCAAGTAAGAAACTTGTGAAATGATAGATGAGTTGTGGAGGTGACTTTCCAAATTAGAACGAGGGGCATGACCTTGTCTAGAATCAAAGGGGTTTGTCTAAGTGAGATGAATAGGTTTATACTGCAGTGGGTGACTCAACAAGACCAAGAAGAGTTGGATGGGATGACAATGAGGTAGACAGAAAAGAGTTAGTCAGATGCAGAGACATGCATTCTCTAGCGATGAACACAACAATTGGAATGATCACCCAACCAATTCGAATCTTGAGAGGATACAATGTACATGAAACAGAAAGGACATAGTTGAAGTATTGAAGCCATCATAGGTCAAGAGCATCCAACACTTGGGAACACTTGGTATAACTTCTAGAGGAGAGTTTGTCTTGATGACATCGGTTGAGGAGACAACATTCATTGAGTAGTGACAATACCAGAAGATGGGGAAGAGACTAAAGAAAAAGGAAACTTCATGCTGCCAAGAAGAAGTCCAAGAATTTTCCTCATGATAACTTAATATTACAAGCATAATGCGCAAATCACTAAAATTAATTGAGAATGAATTAAAAGGATCTTAAAGCAATAAACACCACACCAACCACATGATGAACACATGATATACCCTAGGAAAATCGATATGGAAAAACTCAGCTAGTGAGGACTATACCTTTCTCTTTTCTTCTCAAATATGATATGCATAAACAATTGAAATGTGAACTCACTATGGAGTTTCCATATACTTTATGGCCTGAAAGGATACCACAAGGTCTTCTACTTCCTCTTTTATGTTCAATATTTCCCACTCCTTTCCTCTACTCAACTATGAAACCATAAATCAATACAACAAGAATGGAACCCATTTCCTAAGAACTCATTATTTAACCCTAATAAAAATATAGTGTTAGGGTTAGGTTATTTGCATGCCTCAACACTCAATTAGGTTTAGGGTTTTGGACCCTCTAGATTCTTCTTGAAAATACATGTGTGTAGATCCATATGTGAGTAATGGGAATTGACATGGAATCCACTCAACGTACCATGGTGGTCAAAAGCATAAGTTAAATTGCAAGAGGCACAACTTCCTCATACAAACTCTAATTGAGGTGACCTTTGTGCCATTTCAAATATCTCAATATGTAGAACATTTTCGAAAACATGTGAACTTGGTTTTCAAAGTTTTGACCCCCAAAAAAGTCATTTAATGCCCCAAATGGGCTTCAAAAGTTTCAAGACCCCAAATCACCAAAATAGGACCTATCCCTAAAATGGGCCCCATAAGTTAATAACTCATGTTTTTCCACTCATAAACGACCAAACAAATGACATTTTATATAGTGATCCATTATGGACCAACGATGAATATGGAAATGAATGACCCCATAAGTTTTCAAGTCCTAGTGCTAACTTCTAGTGTTGGAAGGTTTTCTCATTTTGTCTCTAGTTCTCTTTTGCTTAACTTATTGGTTACTTACTTATGGTTTTTGGACCTGTGATTTATGGTTGCAAGATTTGTTTTTCTTTCCTCGTCATATAGTAAGAAAATGAGGACCTAGTACAAGTTTTGTTTTGGCTTGTAAGTAAAGTTTATTTATATAAAACCCTCCAAACACCATCTTTTTTTAAACAGTAGATTTTCTCTATCACAAGCATTTATGTTGTTTTTATAATATCAAGTATATATTAAAATATCTAGCTTTAAGATTATAGAGTTTATGCATACTCTATGGTTTTGTATCTATGGAAGAGGAACTTGTAAATTCAAATGTCTATATGAGAAGGAAGATAAAGAAAATTACCCCCATAACAATTTGTTCAATTAAGTTAATGACTTTTGATTTGTCAACATCTTCCTCAATGTACTCAAATCCTTACAAATGTAGTTATGAGTTCTATATTATTAATAATTAAAATAAATTACTCCTTTCATATTTAAAAATTTCAATTGCTTTATTCTTGACTTCCTCTGAGGACCTTTCCTATGGCATCTATGTGGATCCTCCTGAAAATGACAAATAATGCTCTTCTTCACTAGGTTATGGAAAATGTGAAGAACTGTTTTCTCCCATTTCACCCACATTAGTTCACAAATACAAATACCTCTACTTACATGACTAATAAGGAACATAAGCCCCTTCAAGGGTTCAATATCAAGATATTTACCAATAAGTATCCATTGCTAGAATTGATTTGAAGCATTGAAAAAATCACGTTTTAACTCTTTAACTTCAAAAACCAACAAAGTCTCTCAACTCCATCCCTACTTTATTTATATGTGCACAAAAGGTTACAAATTGACCCATCTATAAGTTATATATTTGTTGGTTATGATACGACAAAAGATGGTCATGGAAATTTTGATCATCCTTTTAGTAGACTTTAAGAGAATGTAATATTGAGAAAATATAATTTGGACTTATTCAGGGTAGAATTCAACATAACCCCTTCTTGATAAATTGATAAATTTAAGCATCCAAGTCCTTTATATTTTTCCTAAAAATGAAAACAAACTTCTAATTTAGTTTATCTGCACCTAAGCCTTATTTTAGTTTTTTATAACAAATTATTTGAAATGGATCACTATATAATTTGTCACATGTTTTGGTACATTCCAGTGGGGAATTTGAACCATGGACTTATGGGGCCCATTTTAGGGGTAGATCCATTTTGGTGATTTAGGGTCCTAAAAATTTTGGACCTTGTTTCGATCATTAAATGGTCATTTTGGGGTCTAAACTTTGTATGCAAAGATATTAGTCCTCCTATATATTTCTACTCATCAAGAGATTTCCAACTTTACAAAGCTCACTTCAATTGAAGTCCATATGAGGAAGTTATGCCCCCCACAAATTGGCCTATGTTTTGACCACCTTGGTGCCAAGTGGATGTCACATCAACTCCCATTACTCACACGTGTGGAGCTAGTCACATGTGGACTTTCAAGAATATTCTAGAGGATCCAGAAGCCTAATCATAATTGGAAGTTTAAAAATGAAAATACCCTAACCCTAACCGTAAGCAATGATCGAGACATGTTAAATACCAAGCTACAAGAAAAGGAAGGTTATTTTTCCTAATGTGTTGATTGTTATTACATAGATGAGCAAAGAAAAGGAGTGGGATATTATGAGCAGAAAAAAGGACGACCCTCTAGTATCCATTCAAGTAATGATGTCTATTGTAACTCCATGGTGAGTCCATATTTCTATGCATTTGTGTTTTATATCTAAGGAAAGGGCAAGGCATAGTCCTCACCTTTTATTTGGGCTTTCCCATATTGGGTTTCTTAGGGTACATCTCATGTTCATTGTGTGGATGGTGCGATCATTTTATTACAGTAGTTTTTTTTTTTAATTCTTTGTTTATTTTAGTATTTTCAACATTATGGTTATAATATTACATTTTAATCCTAAGTAAACACTACATAATACATGATAACCTTGTATTATTTTGTAGTAACTTGCAAGATCTGTCAAAGGAGAAAACTTCCAAGATCTGTTGTGATGAATTGTCTAGTGTAATATCCACAACAATTTACAATAAACAAGAACAATAATAAATTAACAATTTATATGTTTGTCGAGTGATACTTTCCCCATACACTTTTCCAAAAATATCACAATGATATTTCATCACTTTTTCACCCAAATATTTGATTCTTTCATTAAAATAGGATTATCAACAAACACTTGATGAGTGATTGTCAAATGTGCAGTTATTTCCATTCCTAAAATCCATCTGAAACTAGTCTAATTTGAAACATAAACCCTTATCAACCAATATAAAGAAATGGGAAGAGCATACATCCATGTCTAACCCTTTGGGATGTCGAAAAATCAACACTCCAATGGTCAAAACCAACAAAATGGTGGTAATCCATAAGATATTATGCCAACAAATTGCATTAATAGAAATCAAAATTTTCAAAAACTTTGTTATAATTCTACTTCATATGGTATGGAAGGGATCTCTATACAATCAAGAATACTCCTTACTTGTATAAAACCTATTTGGTACCTTGAAACCAAGTTCCTAATAAATTGGCCACAACTTTGTATCTGACATTACATAGAAAAATTGGTTTCTAGTTCCTTAAATCTATAATTTGGCCTTTAGGAACCACATTGATTGTTTGGTGTATAAATACTTTCCACTTTTCAACAAAGGGGATTAACACATATCTCACAAGTCAAATCAGTTTAAATACACACAAATAAGATAATTTTTAACTTTTTATTTTTAATTTCGTTTAAGAGCAACATTGATTTTTGAAGTATAAATCAAAATAATTTAGTGATGATGTGATTTGATTCATGCACCTTATTATTGGGGAGGTTTTTTATAACTTCCTTACCTTCTACTAATGGTCCTTATTCTAGTATGTGCTTGATTTTAACCCTTTCTTGCAATAACAAAGTCTATTTACAAGGATAATATTTGAAGCTAACTCCCTTAATTAATTGTAACCTTGAGTACACCATAACTCCTCATAACAATGTTAGATTTTTTTCCTAATTTGATATTGATCCAAAAAAAAGTTCATTAGCTTCATTCCTTGGACAATAAATAAAAGATCATTTCTTTAATCAATCTTTTGAAGAACTACATAAACTTATCTCTAGATTTGTCTCAATTTATCGTGGAATATTTCTATCTTTCATCTTCTCTTCATGGTTTATAGTTCAAGTTAGAAGTTAACTAACCTTTCCCTTTCTTTAAAAGTTCAATACCACCCCACCCTTGATCTAAGTTTTGAAATCTCCTTTAGCTATAATTCCTTATAAAGTCTCGTGTATGTTTATCCACAAAGAAAAATATTCTTTAATCATGTTAGCTATAATTCCTTATAAAGTCTCATGTGTGTTTATCCACAAAGAAAAATATTCTTTAATCATGTTTTTTTTTTTTAAATTGTTTTACATATCCATTTCCATCTTTCTCGTCATGAGGAAAATTCTTGGACTTCTTCCTTGACACCATTCATCTAATTCCTTATTATATTATTTTTCATAAAGTTATTCACTAAACTTAAAGGGTTATTCCTCCATGATACCATCCATTCTGAAACAAAGTTGCAAAAACACTACATAATGATATAATAAAGACCTTGCAATGATCACCTTGTAAACTATAGTTTTGTAGTCTAATTTCATCTCATCAAGGATATATATTCTATGCAATCCCTTTGAATGAAAACTCAAAGCATGATGTTGATTATACCATACAAATATCTGGTCCCCTTATCATTCTATCTCTTTTAATAAGATCAAGTTCTCATTAAAAACATGAACATTTTCACACCCTACTACACGATATATTTTATTAAAACCCTAATCTATTATAATTTCAATCTCATAGAAATCCCGAAAGCATATAAATATATTCTAATTAAAGTTTTGCAGGTTAAAAACTTCAGCAATGATTTCCAAAATTGCCTCCATTTCTAGGGATTGGAGGAGCATAAATTCCTACAATTAGAATGTATTGACCATTTCTTGAAACTAACTAATGAACCCATTTCCTAAATCTTCAACCATGGTCTTAATATGTTCAAAATTGTGCCTGTTTATGTAAAACGACTCTCAATGTTGAACAAGAGAATAATAAAGTGAAGCACCTTTCCAAATCATATTCACTAAATGACATCTTTATTAAAACTATCAAATAAAGCTTCCAACCCTTATGGGGAGTTGGTTACAATCTAAAATTAGATATTAATACATGTCGCATGCAAAATTCAATATTTTCATCTAAGCTAAGTATATTGAATATTTATAACTCTAGTTGAAATAACTAAGATTTTATTAACCTTCAAGTAAGCTACGCAAATCATGTAAGCTAAGATGCACTTTAATGTTACCAAAATTGGAGCTTAATTAACTCTCATGTTGATTTTATCTAAATGATTAGGTAACTTAAGCATAAACCCATTGACATATCGCAAAAAGTAACAATGTGTCCTCGAGAATAAATTCACTATAATGTTTTCACTTGAGATTGAATACCAAAATTGGAGCTTAATTAACTCTCATGTTGATTTTATCTAAATGATTAGGTAACTTAAGCATAAACCCATTGACATATCGCAAAAAGTAACAATGTGTCCTCGAGAATAAATTCACTATAATGTTTTCACTTGAGATTGAAAAGACTTGTTTGTTAACTCTAACAAAAAGTATTATTTTGTCTAATGTGGATTCCAACCAACAATGACATCCAAATGAGAGGTCATTGTCCTATTGTGTATGTTTTAAGAATTTATGTCAAGGAATTTGTCCTTGACCATTGGGATTTGAAAATCTACAAGTGAGAATTGGGTTCAGTTTGTGATGCTTTTGAGATTCCAAACATTTCTTACCTCTGTGAAAGTAAACTTTGTTGTCATTCTTGAAGGAATGTGAAACTGAAAATCCTTTTATGCAAACCCAAGGTGTAACACCACTTGTATTTAAGAATCTACACAAGTACATGACACTCCTTATAATTTGTGTCGAAATGTTGTTTGGTTAGAGAAAATGTCTCAAAATGGTAAGTTACCAATTTGCCTCCTTGATTTATCTATGTGTCCATGTTATAATTGAGGGATTCCTCTCAACCTCAAATGTTCAAGTAATGTCAAGCAACACAAATGTTGGAGCTACAAATTGAACATCAAAATAACTCAATGAGGTCAACAAATAAAAATAACTTGAGAAAAATCAATGACTCAAAAAAATCAGCAAGCAGGAAAAATAGATATTAAAAAAAGAAAAAGAGACAAAAAGTTGAAATGAAAAAAATTAGAAAATTGTCATATTCTCACAAAAATTTCCCACTACAATGTAGAACATTGAAGTCTAATCAATCCATTTGATAAACTAAACACTAGAATTGATTTATGGAAGGTTTTAATTTACATTGAGGTGAAAAATTCTAAGGAGAAGTAAACACATTGTAAAATTGAAAAAAATAGGTTAGAATTATGTGAAAACAAATAAGATGTAACTATTACCTCAGGTTTGGAAGATATGGTCGAGATTGAATTAAGAATGGCATACACCACAAATAAAACAAATTGCTTAGCCTTTGTAACTAGCTCTTAGATTGGGAAGTAATGATGGTGACCACTAGAAAAATTAATTTAATCCATCTATGACCAAAATGCATGTGGCTTTCCTTGCATTCATACGACATCCTTTTCAGACAGGTGAGGCCTTCCCCAATTTAAGCTTATTGGAGTGGCTAATGACCACCCATAAATGTTGTATTACCCAACCAATGGTCTAAGTCTACAATATCAATCCAACTAAATATTTATTTGAGTGGTTCTTGCATTTGTATGTGTTTTTAAAGGAACTTTGTGTAATCGAATGTGTTGTCTTTTCATGTTACAATATGGTTGCTTAGGCGTGATTCTATAATGTGTTCATTTTTCATGTTTATCTCACCTAGTTCGCTCACATTTGGTATCAAAGTGTTATGGGAGCTTGATCCATGAACATTTTTATCATGAAGACAATATGTGAGGTGTTGAAGATAATAGGAAGTAACATAGTTATCAACTTAATGAGAACTCTCAAGAGTTCTCATATTCTTTAGAGGTTGTATTTAATAGATGTTTTTACCCTTGTTTTGAAAAGTGGTGACACCAGTTGCACCCTTTTTCTTTTCGAGGTTAAAATTACCACCTTTTACAACCATGGTGTTAATAGCCTCATAATATTGTCAACATCAACCTTAAAATCAACCCAAGAATAAAAATGTGGCGTTGATAGTAGCACCATTTTCTCTAAGGTTAAAATTGCAACTATTTTGAAACCGTGGAATTAACAACTAGTACTATTGCAACCAAAATATTAAAATCAACCCCGAAATCAAAAAGTGGTGCTCCCAGTAGCAACATCCTCTTTTTTCCAAGGTTAAAATTACATTTTTTTTTAAATCATGAGCTTGAAAATCGGTATCTTTGTAACCGCAATCTTAGGATCAACCTCTGAATCAAAAAGAGATGTTATCAATAGCACCATCGAACATCAAATCATAAAAATGACCCAGAAAAAAAAAAGAAAAAAAGAAAGGAAAAATAAATAAAAATAAAAGGGAAAAGAACCATGAAGATATATATATATATATAATAAAATTTTAAAATTTCTTAAAAAACATAAAAACAAAACAATTTTTAAATAAAAATAATATATATTAAAGAAAAATAATAATAAAATAAAAAATTCATTTCAAACCAACCTTAAAAAAAATAATTAAAACAATTTATAAAATTAATAAAATAATAATAAAATTTTAAAAAGACACTTTAAAAAAATATAAATAATTAGAAAAAAAAAATATAAAAAAAAACAAAGAACTAAAAAATTTAAAATAAAAAACATTACTAAAAAAACACATGAAAAATGAGGGTAATGCACCCCCATCCCCTCGCCCCTCCCAAGACCCTTGAACCTCCCCACCCACCACTTAGAGGAGACGTGTCTCCCCCCCACCACCCCTTGCCCACATATTAAGCCCTCTCATTGGTTTCTTAGAGGAGCGGTGTTCGACAACACAAGTATTCCAATAGAGGACGAAAAAATTTAGTAACCACTCACACAACTAAATCAAAGATCAACACACCACTTGCAGAAATTTATTAATGCAAAAGAAAAATATGACAGAAATATTTACAAGAGAGTTTCTCACAATTGATCATCGGAAAATGACCCTTCGTGCTCTTTAAATAGAGATCATGGACCAATTGGTTTGTAAGCCATGGATCAATGTAGTTCTTAAGATCGAGGAGAATATGAATTTTCGGATCACTCTATGTCGGGAACATATTGTGACCATCAGATTACCTAACTACAAATGCATACTAATGCATATCAATGAAACACACTTTTACCTAACGAGGCATTAGACCAAGTTGATCTTTATTAACTACTAAGTGTCTAAATATCCTAACATCCCCCCTTAAGAAAAACTTGGGATATGATTGAAGGATTTACAAAGGTGACACAATAGGAGAAGGAAGGAGGCATTAGATTGTATCCCCCCTTAATGACAAGAGTGTATCCCCCCTTAATGACAACTTCCTGAACTCCTAACATAGATCGAAGTTTGGAAAATGTTTCTTCTGTAAGAGACTTTGTGAAAAATTATCCAACTTGATTTTCTGTAGGGCAAAAGAGCACTTCAATAACTCGATCATGAATGATATTTCTAATGAAGTGCATGTGTATCTTGATATGTTTGTTGTGTTGATGTTGAACTGGATATTTGGCGAGATTGATGGCACTCTGAATGTCGCACCACAGGGTGGTTGGATGATGTTGCTGGAATCCAAACTCTGAAAGGATTTTTCAAAGCCACAAGGCTTCTTGACTTGCATTAATCGTTGCTCGGTACTCTACTTCTATTGAAGAAACATAAATAACCTATTGTTTCTTACATGCCCAAGTGACAGGTCTTGAACCAACGCTGAAAACATAACCTGCAATAGACTTTCGATCATCAGGGTTGTAGGCCCAATGTGAATTAGTGAAACCAACAAATAAAGGATTCCCTCTGAGCTATAATGTATCTCCAACTGAACTATACCCAAGACATACCAAAGTATTATTTTAGTTGCTTTCCAATGGATTTCATGAGGTGTTTTCATATACCAAGCAACAAGACCAACAACAAAGAAAAGATCGGGACAAGTATGAGTCAAGTATAAGAGGCTACCAACTGATTGATGGTACAAAGTGGCATCAACTTTAGGGGAAGTACAATTGGCAACAAGTTTGACTCTAGACTGGAAAGGAGAAGGGGTTGATTTTGAATCTTCCAAGTGAAAGTGACAAAGAAGGTCATAAGCATACTTACACTGGGAAAGAAAAAATCCTTCCTTGGTTTGCAAAACTTGGAGGACAAGGAAATAGTGCAAATAGCATGAATCGACCATTTCAACACTACCAGTGAGGATAAGGTAATGAACATAAAAAAAAAGTAGTATGAGATGGCTTCTTACTTTCTTGGTATAGACATTGGGGTCAGAATGGCATCTAAGAAAGTCAATGTCAAGAAGAAATTTGTCCATTTTGGCATACCAATCTCGAGGAACATGCTTAAGACCATAAAGAGATTTCTTATGGTGACAAACAAGGCTAGATTCATTCTATACATATCCATGAGGTCGTTCAATATAGATTTCTTCTTGCAAATCCCCATGCAAGAAGGCAGATTTAACATACATCTGATGGACCTCCCATTTATGTGAGGCAACAAGGGCTAGAACAAGGTGGATGAAATTCATTTTGGCTACAAGGAAAATATTTCATTATAGTCTATTCCTTCAACTTGAGAGAACCCTTTGGAAACTAATAGAACCTTATGTATTTCAACACATCCATCCGATGCATTCTTATTTTTGTAGACCCATTTACATATAACAAGTTTTATTCCTTCCGGAAGAGGTACAAGATCCCAAGTATCGTTTTCCATTAAAGAATCATATTCTTCATTCATTTATTTATCCCAATCTGGATGAGATGAAGCTTTTTCAAATGTCTCTAGATCAGGAGTCTTTGAAAATTGAACCAAAAGAGAAGAAGCTTGTTGGAATTGTGAATGTGTCTAATGTTGATTTGAACGATCATCGACAAGATCAATAATTGCTTCTCGTGTTGAACATACCCAACTAGGAAGTCGTGGTGTTGGTTCAAGTTTATGTTCAATGGACTCATCTGGAGAAAGGTGAGCAGACAAAGGTGGATTTTCATCCTCATTGTCATCATCTGAAGAATAAGAAACCAGAATAGGAACATAAGATGACACAAACATTGAAGATGGCTCGTAGGTCGAAGAAAGCACAAACATTGAATTAGGCTCACAATCCAAGATATTTTCATAAAATTTAACATCTCTTCAAATAATAATTTCATTTGAATGAGGTTAAATAAGTCTGTAACCTTCAACATCTTCAAAATAACCAACAAAAATACACTTATCACTTTTAAGTTTTAAAGCTTTCATTTTCTCTTCAGGAATGTGATCCCATGCTACACTGCCAAATACATGAAAGTGATTTACATCTGGCTTAATTTTATTCCATGCTTCTTCTGATGTTATATTTTTAATATTCTTTATGGGAGTGCGATTTACTATGTAATTTGCATAATTAATGGCTTCCACCCAATACTTTAGACTTAATCCCTTAGATTGGATCATACAATTAGTCATTTCTTTTAATGTGTGATTCTTTCTCTCAGCAACACCATTTTGATGTGGTGTACATGGAAGAGTCTGTTGCATTTGAATTCCCTATGTAGTGCAATAACTTGTAAAATTGTTGTTCACATATTCGCCTCCATTATCTGTTCTTAAACTTTGAAGTTGATGTCTAGATTTTTTTTCTACATGGGCCTTGTAGGCAAAAAACTTGTCAAACACTTCTCTCTTAAGTTTTAAGTAAACCCAAGTTCATCTGGAAAATTCATCAATGAAAGTTAAGAAATACTTGCACTCAAAAAAACAAGGAGAAGAAAGTGGACCACACAAGTCATTGCAAACAAGTGACAAAGGGGTCGAGGCATGTTTGTCAAAACTATCCCGATGATGTTTTCCAAGAACAAAATCGACACAAACACCATCTCTACAAGAAACAAGAGGAAGAATAGTCACCATCTGTTGATTACATAGTTTTTGCAATGAACAATAGTTTAGATGACGAAACTGCTGATGCCCAAGTTTTCTCAAGTCATCACTATAAGCAACAAAAACTGATGGAAAATATTATGACCCAAAGTTGTCAAAATTGTACAACCTTGTAATATCATCAACAATTCATGTTGCGAGAACATGCTTAGGATCTTTTAGATCCTTGATTACAACTTGATGAGGTGAAAAATCTATGGGTTTACCTTCACCTAAATGAGTTATTTGATACATTGAAATACGGTTGCAGGAAATACTTGGAACACTTAATAGATCATTGAAATGATAATTATCTACCTAAATTGTTCTAGATCCTACAACACTGAGATATCTATCATCACCAACAAATATTTTGTTGGTGTTACATTCATTAAGAGAATAAAACATGGCTTTATTCTTATCCATACGATAATATGCTCCAAAATCAATGAGCCACTCATCAAAAGAAGAAGTAGAAGTTGCATTGGAGGATAAACCATAAGTAGAAAGTACATGTCCATGAGAAGGAGAAGAAGAAGTAGAATCAATATTAATGTTGTGATTTTTTATCTCTGCTTCTAAAGCTACTATCTTCTTAAAACATTTGGACTCCTCATGACCATCTTTCCTACAAAACTTCCAATGTCTGTCAATATTCTTACTTTTGTATTTTTCTCCTTTGTCACCATTAGGAGAGGAAGTTGGCTGAGAGGGTTTGGAACCCTTATTTTGCGTGTTGTTGTGGCAAGGATGTTGCTTCTTCAAATTCTTGGATTTATATTTTTGTTGGGCCACTAAGGATTTGTTGGATGTACCTGTAATGCTAATCAATCCAAGTTGTAGAAGCTTATCTTGCTCTCGAATCAAAGCATCACAAAAGGACAAAAGAGAGGGTTTTTTATAAGCACTCCCTAAAGCTTCTCCAGTGGCATAAAAGGTAGATACAAAAATAAAATATGCACTACCAATCTTAGCAAGAATAACATATATGAATCGATATTTCGACACATCTATTTTGCATTTTATACATAAAATTCTAAGTGTTTTGAACTTGTATAAGTAATCTTCAATGCAAGGAAAAGCATTGGGACTTAAGGTCATTAATTGATTCTCCAACTGGTGGGCTCGAATAATATTGTGTTTATCAAACAACTTCAAATTTTTCCCAAGCATCATCAAGTTCATCAATTCTCTGAAGGTGAAACCTTAAATCAGGAGAGATTGAAATTCTGATCAATCCACATGCTTTGTCATTCTTATTTTTTCATTTGACATTATTTTAATCATCAATGGGTTCTAGTTCTTTCCCCAAGGTAATATGATACAATCATTTACTTCTTTATACATCCTCCATATGGGATTTCCATAAGAATTTGTTGGTACTGATAAGAAAATGATAACTAGGAGATTCCATATTAAATATGCATAAAAATATTAAACTGGTGGTTTTGATGGAAAGATCTCGAAAAAATAAGTTGTTTAAAAAAAACGGCACTGAAAACAAACTTTGGATGTGAAAGTTATGCCCTTTTGAAAAAATCATAAACAGTAACCAAAGAGCCACATGGCAAGTAGAAGTTGGTCCACGTGATGATGTTCCCCCTAACTGTGCCTATAAGCTCACTTTTAAATAAATTACTTATAAAGTGACCCACTTTTATAGAATAAGCGAGAATCATTTTTACAATGAAGTTACTTTGTAAATGAAAGTTGCATGCAAAATAACTTAAAATAAAATATTAAATTATTTAATAGTGAAATGCACTTTACAATTGATACATGAAATTTAATATATATATATATATATATATATATATATATATATATATATATATATATAGATATATATATATAGAATTGAACTCAATACCTCTTACTTAATAAAGCAACCTTTAACCAAGTGAGCTAGTGCAAAACATATTATATTGTTTAGAAGGAGGATTGGGGTTGTTGTTATTGTTGTGGAAGATAGAGTTGGAGAGCATACTTATAAAAAACTTTTTTCACACAAGAAAAAAAAAATTCTTCTCGACGACAACATGGGTTAGATCTCGATTAGCTTACCCGGAAAATGCAAATTTTCCCTTTGTTTATGATTTACCAAGATTGCATAGAGTGCGTGACAAAGAGAATACACAAATAAGAAAACCCTTTCCACTATGTTTATGATTTATCGAGATCGCACAGATTGATATGTGGCAACATGAATTCAAGATCTTGATCTACAATGGGAGTGGGTCTTCAAACGCCATCTAATATCATGTTTGATAACACAAGTATTCCAATAGAGGACAAACACCTTTAGTAACCACTCACACAACCAGATCAAATATCAACACACTGATATTTTGATGTGGTAAAATGCCTATGGGGAAGCATCCATGGCCCCAACCAACATGGCCATTTGAATCAATTTATTAATGCAAAAGAAAAATATTATAGGGATATTTACAAGAGAGTTTCGCACAATTGATCATTGGAAAATGACCCTCCATGATATTTAAATATAGATCCTAGATCAATCGAGTGTTAAGCCACGGATCAATGTACTTGTCAATTTGGAGGAGAATATGAACTGTCGGATCACTCTATGTCAGGAACATATCGTGACCGTTGAATTACCTAACTACAAATGCATACTAAAGAAACACAACTTTACCTAGTGACACATTAGACCAAGTTGATCTTAACTAACTCCTAAGTGTCTAAATATCCTAACAAGTGGCACGATCCCCCCTCCCCCCCCTCGGCCCACCTCCCAATACCCCCAAGCCCCCCCACTCACCACTTAGAGACACAATATATCACTCTTTGTTGACATGTATATGGCCTAGCTATAATTAGTTTCTTTAGAAATTTTTTATTATTTCATAGCAGGTTCACAAGTCTCCTTGTCAAAGTTTTGTGTTACATAAATTGCATTTATGTTTCTCTGCCATATACATATTGCATCATGACTTAGTCATATTTTAAGTCTCTTTTCATAACGACGGGTTTACGGGTTAGCGGACTCACGGGTATGGCCCTTTCCCTCTTTCATAAGTTTGCTTTTCCAACATCACTAAAATGAACCATGTTTTCTGTGATCTACATTTTTATCTATAATTAATTTTTTCTTGATTTTTTTTCCTCTGTGGGTTCATGGGTATTCAAGTATTGTAACTTTCTTTATGTGTCTGTCTGACCGATCGATAAAAATACTTATCCATTTTTCATGTCACAGCGGGTTGGCGGGTTGGCAGACTTGCAAGTTGGTATTTCCTCTTTCTTCTATGTCTGCTTCCCTGCTGTGATGCATGTTTTTCCTTTGTCACTTGTCCCAAGATTCATTTAATGCTAAATCCTATGGAAGATAACTGCTAATTAATTTTGAAAAGGTCGTTAACAATAGAATATTTATCAAGGTAATTTCTATTTAATTCATATTAACTTCTTCATTGATAAAAGGTTTTGAAGTGATATTACCGAGAAAAGATTTATTTTGAAATCAACGTCCAAAGGAATTTTATGAGAGTCCGCAAAATTCTCCAAAATGGCCATCAAAAGACAACAATTTTGTGGAGATACTCTAAACTTATTTGGCTGAGAAGACCAAAAATTTCAATGGTCAAGATCTTATTGTTGTTATTCGTCACTTCCTATGCAAGAGAGAAATGAAAATGGAATTTGGACATCATGTATTTCTTTAGTTGGATGTGTACCTGAAGTTTTTGATTGTAAACAAGTAATATCCTAGTGTCTTGACAAATTCGTCTACATCCGAAGGGAAATCCAACTCGAGAGTGAGTCCCCTATTTCTTTAACACCGTCGGTTTTCAGGAAAATGTTGAAATTACCAAAGCCGACCATTACATTCAAAGGAGAGGAAGCAAGGAGATTTATAAAAGAAAAGGATAATGGATTAGAGCTATTACATGAATATCCAGAATATCCTGCAACAATGTCGAAAGATATATCAAGAATTCAGATCAATTCATTAAAAGAATCCCTATTGATAGGTGGCATGGCTCTTCACCAGAATCACAGGTCAGGAATCTACAACAACTATCATGGCCCTCTATATTTTATATTTTACAATTAATGAAGAAGTAATTTTCGATTGGGGAAAAATCGTTTCTTCAAAACTTTCTATACAGTTGTTAAATTTTAAAAGAGACAAAAAATTCTATATGGTCTCCTACTTGATATTTTCTATTACTTACTACCATGTCTTCAAGGGTTTGAGTATCGTGAAAAGAGTAAACTGTAAAATTGATCCAGTGACTATGGTTTCAGAGTTTGTGGAGACAAAAGGTTAGTTACTATTTTTATGAAGTATATAATGAATTTGTGTATGTTTTCAAGAAACTTGTCTTTGGAGAAAATACTTCCATAATGTCACATGAAGCATCAATTTTCTTGGAAAAAAAAGGGAATATAGAGAAGATGGATAACTACAATATTGTGAGAATTTACTTCTCTCATGAAAGACCCATTTTTCTACCTCATTATATTCCAGAAAGATTATTTTCTATTGAGGTTGCAAGGCATTATAGGTTCTGGTTTCTTTTCTTTCACGAGAAAAGAAAGAGGCAATTCATTCCACTGCCATGGAAAATTGGGTAAATCTTGTTGAGAGGACTCTCTAAAATTGATGAATTTGCAATCCTACTTGATCAATATAATTTGAAATTTACGAAGGAAATCAAGAGTTTTGACCCAAACCACCTTTTTATTAATGATATGACATCAGTTGAGATTAGTAATGAACTCACTAATACATTCATTTTTGGAGAGAAGAAGGTGACAACCATGATCCTCCGGCACTATTTGTTGAGAAAAGAACAAATGATATTGAAACCATTGTGAGTACAACAAATCAATACAAAAAGAAGAGAAAAGTATCGAATGAAAAAGGTACTCAATCTCCCATTGTCTCACAAAAAAGAGGGGCCTACCCAAACACAATTTTCAGTCGAAAACATCACAACAGAGAAAGTCTTCAACAAATAATTCAGACCATGGAGGTGATAGAAACCCTCCGCAGGGAAAATTGGAAAAATCACACAAACTTCAAGTAAAAATAAAAAGGACCAATTCTCAACAAGAAGTTGAATAACATGTACCTGAAATTTAAGATTCTCTTCAAGACATGGATTTGTAAGTTGATACTGAGAATATCCAATTTCCCAATGATGACCAGAGATTGCAAGAAAATGGACAACTCGCAGTTGAGATGAGCTTGTTATTCAAGAAGAAGTATTTTCAAAGGAAGAATCCATCTCTATACAAAATCCTTTATTTGATAGAACTTCTAGAAAGTTGATTTTTGAATATCATGTTCAAAAAACAAAAGGGGAAAATATTGTGTTGAAATTGACCTCAATAATTTGCTTCCATCTAGAATTGTCAAGTTTCATAAAGTTATAGGGGATTCTCTAGATGTTTCCATAAATGATATGGAAGATGAAAATTCTGGGATTAAAGAAAGAATCAAGGAATTGGAGTCTACTCTAATGCAACCTCTGATACACGCTACTCCAGTTTCAACAATCCAACCTAGAAGGAGCTCCAACAAAACCCCAAAATCGAGCCTAAGGATAAAAGGGGCATCAAGTTTACTTTATGTGAACATGAACTATGTTGAATAAGATATTAAGAAAATAATGTCTCTTATCTTAGAAACTTGGGATTTAGCAAAAAACGTTGTCTCTCTTGGTTCCAAAATGCAGAATACCATGGAATATTTACAAGTTGACTTGACAATTGTTGAAAGATTTTATAAGGATGCACTCTCTACATTTGTTATAAAGATTTCAGGGATGACCGAATACCAAATAAAACAAGAATATTTGTCCTCTCTGATTCGTGTCAAGCAATTGAAAGCATGTTGGATAAAAAGGATCAATATATTAAGAGAACTATTAGGTGATTTAAATGATTTAAGTAAAAAAAAAGGCTGAAGCTTATTCTAAATTGACGGAATTAGATCTTGAGGGCACTACTATCGAAGTACAAGATCCAAAACTAATTGTAAATTCAATTCTTCAAACAAGACAACAATTTGAAGAACATGTTGAAATAATGAAAGGACTATTGGCATAAAAATTTAACAACATGATTGAATATACATAACATGACATTGAAAGTTGGCTTGTTGAGTATGTAAATATAAATGAAAACATTGAAATTACATTACATCAACTTTCAATTTATTATAGAGAAATTTAAGGTACATTATTTTATATAAAATTGAAACACAAAGGGGTTGTTTCTCCTTTACGTGATTATATTGAAAAGTGGTTAAACTCAGATTTAATCAAGATTGCCAAGAAAAACCAAACATAAACAGTTGGTACCGGTGAATAAATTGTCGCCAGACAAAATATAAGAGAAACAACGACCCAAAAATGAGACATGAGAGATTCCATTATAGTAAGTTTGAATTGACCACATCTCTTTCCTTGTCCTTTCAGAATTCATCCATGTTAGTTTTTCAGTGAGCTATGGATCATGTATTCCTTTTACATTTTCTATCAATAATTACTTGAACCATAACTACTACAACAACCAAGATCAAAATAAGAATATCCATTCACAATTACACAAGAAGTATCCTGGGAAATCCTTCTCAACAAGGGAAGAAAACCCAGTCAATCCTTTGCTATATTCCTCAAGAGAAAGACATCCCATGCCATCACCAAAACTAGCACACAAGAGGGTGCTGCAATTCTCATAATTTCAGACCACAACTTCTGAAATCATGAGATGACACAATGATAAGTGTGTTTCCTCAATGGGGATTCACCTTTATTTATATAAGACTTTTCACATCAAATGATGTGTTTATTGGCACAATAGGGCCAACCTCAATAACTCAAAATATAATTAATAATTTCTATATTAATTATCTTTTATATTAATTATCTTTTACATTAATTATTAATCACATTAAGGTGGCGCCGACCTGTACCCTTTACATTACAATTAGGGTTACAGGTAGGTATAACTCTTGAACAATATAGAAAGGGATCTTGTACGCCCACTAGTTCTCATCCACTAGGGGCACATCCATAGGGATGTCCATATCTCTGGCTCACTACATTACACAAAAGAACCACTTCTTCACTAGTGCTCAGCCACTAGGATCACGTTCACCTATGCTCGTCCACAGGCACGTCCACTCAACATATATTATTTCCCAATTCATTACACATGAGAGTCATCTGGAGTTTCTCGTCAATTCTTCTGCTCAGAGGAGGATAATACATCATCTTTATTTTTGTTCTTGTGACGATGCACCCAACACTTTGGGATTTCACACGTTCACCTTGTGCTCAACCACAGGCACGTCCAACTTTGTAGATCTCTTTTCTCACTGCATTACACAGGAGAATCATCTTGAGTTCTTCTCAAATCTCTATAAGGAGGAGGTCATCTCTACATTCCAACTCTGTCTCAAATAGGAACCACACACCCCTCTCAGGGGCTTTCTCTCAGGTTTGTAAGCTAGAGAATATCTCACATAGTTGCAATGATCAACATCTCTCAAGTTTTTAAGCTAGAGAATGTCTCACATAACTGCAATCATCAAAACTCCCTCTCATTTAGGGAGGCATTCTTCATCATGCGAAGTCTCACACGGATGTACTTTGAACTTTGTCTTGGCTAGAGTCATCAACACTCCCTCTCAACTTAGGGAGGCTTTCTTCACTAAGTTAGTTTGGTGAAGATGTTTGCAATATGCTCATGTGTAGTAAGGTACTACATGTGTACGATTTTTCTCTTCATCATGTCTCCAATATAAGGATATTTCATCTCATCATGTTTTGATCCATCAAGAAACATTGGGTTCTCAAGGATCTTTACACACGACTCTTGGTTATCATCATAGAATCCATCTCATGGTCAAGTAAATCTGTCAGAAGCTTGTGAAGCCATATGGCTTCTCACATTCGATGCTATATACTCTGCTTCTATGGTACTCAAGGCCACATGGTTTTTTTGTTTCCTGTTGCATCAAGAATTCATGGAAAACTTCATGGTAAGACAAAAATCATATGTACTCATCCAGTCCACTTCACTCTCTACTCAATCTGTATCGGATATCCTACAAACTCAAGTTCACAATGAAGGCATATCTGAGGCCATATCCAACTGTGACTCATATATATCTCAATACATGCTTCATTTTTTTCCAGTGAGTCTGTCTTGGCTGACTCATGGAATGACTAAGTACATTCACTGCATAACATGAATCAAGTATGGTGTTAACCAGATACATTAGTGATCCAATCAATTGTGGATCAATCTTGTCTGAATCATCTTTATTTATTTTCTTCAAATCCATCACCATGGATTTTCATTTTGTCATATTGAGCTTCTTTAATATTCCCATCATATATTTTCCTTGACTCAGGAAAATCTCATCGGTCCTTTGTCATACTTCTTGTCCCAAGAAGTAGTGCATCATACCCATATCCTTCATCTCGAAATCAGAAGTCAAAGCTTACTTGTATCCAACAACAATGATTTTTGAGTAAGTATCAAAATCAGGCTCTCGTCACCAATACTGTAATAATATAGGTTGGATCAACAATACTCTTGCTGAAACCCAAACTCATCAAGAATCCATCCATCTGATATAGTTTCCAACTCATGGATGGTAGTACGAATGGAAGTGTATTAGGTTTATTGGATCATGTGCCTCATCATACACAACTCCCTCTGTTTGTGAGAAACCTCTGGCTATAGATATCGCTTTGTATTTCTCGACACTTCTATCAGTTGCATGCTTGATCTTATAGATCCACTTTGGAATTCATCGCAGACTTTCCTTCTGGTCTCTAAACATATCAATTGTTTCATGCATGCTTTTGCCCATAGAATCATAGAAATATTTTGATAATGCATTATTGCATTGGTTTCCTCAATGATGGTTCTATTCTTCCTCTTTTTCAGATAGTTTTGACTCCCTCTGAGTCAAGTGGCTTCCTCTGAAGGATAAACATATTCCTTTGTTGTTAACCTGTCTAGAACAAGAAAACAAGAGGAACCAAAACAAGAATATCTCCTAAAGGAGGATAATGAGTACATCTCTAGAATCAAAACAATTTAAGGATTGTTGTCTCAACTACAACACTTACTTGTAATGTAGAAAAATTTAGAAATATAGGCTAGAGGAATGACAATTACATCAATCAAACCTACGGTCTTCACTTCCAGTGTGTTGTTCCTCTGAATGCACTGAGATCCCTTTGGATCCATGACTGAGAGTGTACAACAATGGAGGTTCTCCTTGTTTGTCTTGTAGCCACCTATACTCTAGTCTAGTAGAAAATTTCTGCATGCTCAGGACATACCTCAGACTTGGTCCTTTTATACCTTAGAGACTCCTTCAGATTTGGGGCTGGAACTA
The DNA here is from genome assembly GCA_032191745.1 of Picea mariana. Classification (NCBI taxonomy): domain Eukaryota; kingdom Viridiplantae; phylum Streptophyta; class Pinopsida; order Pinales; family Pinaceae; genus Picea; species Picea mariana. The sequence goes on from JASDQU010102692.1 coordinate 172,758, forward strand.
TGCTCAACACCCTAACTTCTATCAAAAAAAATATTGTTGAAGTGTTATCTGTCAAGTAACTCATACATAGCCCTAGCTATTAGACAATGCATTTTCGGGTGCCCAGCTGCTACAACAAGGCTTATTCAGAAAGATTCATACATTCCTACCAAGAATAAAATTTCTTCTTCATTTTCTTAATAGAAACTATTTCATTGGTCTTCTTATTAATAGACTTCCAAACACTTCCATAGGTGTCATCCCCCAATTGTTTAATGATCTTATATCGCTCCATGTGTGCTTATAAAAAGGTAGATGGAAGTAATGGACTTCAGAAACAAAAACTTGGATATTCTTATGTTGTTGAAAGTTATGTGTGTCACAAATAGGCAGATCCAAACAATATCATTCTCTGCCTCTCCATTCTTGGAATGTGCACCCACCTGAAAAGTCTACTTTCCCAGCCATGCTTCACATTACCATTTAATTCATTCTTATCTAGCAACAAATCAACACCTGTCCCAGTTGTCCTTCAAATTTCATTTACTTTATTCTTCTCTCACAATGGACCAGGTTGTATGATCACTTATTGTAGACAAATTGTCCTCAACCATGTCTAGATGCAAATCAACATGCATTGTTGGCCCTTGGATATGAAAGGAAGCGAATATTAAGGAAGAAAGGTGAAGTACGAACTGTGCAGAAGATACATAAACTAAGGAAGGGTTGAAGTTGGAAAAGAAGTAGAAAAGAAGGAGGGAAGGAAGGAAAAGCTAGTTGTTGGAAGAGAAGATCGAGGAAGACAAAGCAGTAAGGAAGATGCATCGTGGACAAATTAGCAAGCAGAATAATACATCAACGAGTGTTGTGGAGCGCCTCGTGGAAAAGAAGGAAAGATAGGCTGGTGAAGCCCTTAAAGAAYGATTCAAGTTGACCTAGGGTTTTGGATCTAGGGTTTTGACACCTAGAATTTTGCCATGTAATGTATAAATAAAGGTCTAGAAGACCTGGGAGGGTTCGTTCTAGGTTGTTTCATTGATACTATGGTTGTTGTCATTCATTGTTGAGTATTGTTTTAGAGAACAATGTTGAGACTGTATTGTAAGATCTTCAGTTGGGTGCGAAGATCAACCCTACAGTTGGGTGTGTAGGGAGGGACGAGAGAAAGAGGGAGAGATCTGCAAGCTAAGTGCGCAGATAGAACTGTATGTTTTCATATAATATATCAAGAAACATAGTTTTGTGGACGTATCCCTAGGGAGAGGGTGAACCACATATATCTTGTTGTTACTTGTGATTGATGTTGTGATATTTACCCTCTGTTATACTGTTATTGAATTGTTGTGTTAGATATGAGATATAACTTGTGAAGTAGGCTTAAGTGAGATAAAGAATAACTAGATTGTTGTGTGTTGTTTTCCTGGATCCACTTTGCATTTCCTCTGGTTGTAGACACCTGTGTCCTGCAACCCCCTATTGCTACTTCGGGTGAGACTGCATCTACTCGCAGGTGTTGCCGAAAGGGCCAATAGTTAGGGTTTGTTGGTGCATTGTAAGAGTTGAACCCTGGGTCTGCCCCTGTGCTAACAAATGTTTTTGTTGCCGGGACTGAGATCTTTTTGAGGGAATGTAAAGGTGGTTCCCATCAAAAACATAAATTCAGAAGTGGATAGAAGAACAAGAGGACTTTGTTGAAGCTCAGAACAAGAATCCTAGAATTAGTACAGAATACTGGTGGGGAAGGTACATCTTCACTGACATACATGAGATTTTCTTCGGAGGAATTCATAAAGAGTTATACGAGTGGTTAGCCAGATTAGAAGATACCTAGTTTGAGATCAGATGTAGACCACCTGTGGTTTGGACAACAACACTGATCAAGAAGGTCAAGAGAGTTGATAACGTTGTGCCTAGGGCTATGGATATTTGGCTTGATAGCACTAATGGAGGGTACATTACTGAATTTTCCATTGACAAAGTTGAATTGTATAGTCAAGCAGAGAGGTATTTCTTTAAGGGACCTAGAAGAAAGTTACTACACTTTTTAAAGCCAAGGATTAAGATGTTATTGCATGAGAAGAATATCCTGAAGATACAGTGAAGCTAATGTTTTAAGAATTCAGACAACGACAGTGACACAAAGGCTAGACACACGTGCAGTGGGAGACCATTCAGAAAGGTTCCTCCTGCAAACCTATTTAAACAAAACTATGGAGATGAGGGATTCTACAGTGGAGAAGAAGTAGATCTAACAGATGAATATAATTCATAATCCACAAGAATAGAGGAAGTACAGACCGAAGAACTTTGCCGAGGAGAACTAGAAACTTCAGGCACTGTGCCTATTGTCGAAGTAAGTAATATCACTCCTCCTGTTGTTTTAGAAGCATTAGGTAACCATAGTAACTAGAGTAATCAGAGTAGTTAGAGAAATCAAAGAATTGTTACAAGCATTTTTTCACATACTCGGTTGAGAAACCAAGGAAGATCTATGGCAGATGAAATGAGGTTACCTATCTTTAGAGGAGATGGATATGAAGATCCTGATCAACACTAGTTCTTATGCAAATTTGTATGGAGTATGAAGCAATTGATTAATGAAACTGTTAAGAGAACCCAATTTAGTACTACCTTGGGGGATCATGCTATGAACTGGTATATGAAGTTTGTTTCAGGACCTGGATAGCCTAAACAGTTGAATGCTATCATGACTGCATTGAGTGCATAATTCAAGAAACCTAATTCGAAGTCACAATGCATTACAGAGATGAAAGAGATCAAGCATAAGGTCAATGAACCTATTTGGGAGTTTGATCAGAGGTTTAAGACTCTGACAGGTTGGTTGAGTTTTCAGATTCTAAACGAATAGAATAAAGAATGGTTCATTGTTGCTCTCTTGCCACATATCAGAGTCCCTCTGATGCAACAAAAGGTTTCTTCGCAGGCTGAAGCATTGGAGATTTCCATGAAACTAGAAGCAGCTCCTGTAGGAGAAGCCATCCTAGGTATGAGTCTAATCTTGTATCGGTTAACTAGTTTATCTTTACAGGTCAAAGATATGAACAAATACAAAGGAAAAGAGAAAATAGAAGATATATGGTGTATCAAATGTAAATCAAAGGGCCATGACAAGGAGCATTGTCCCCTATTTCATGAATACTTGGCCTTTGGAGAACCTAGTCCTTTGAAGCAGGCTATTGTACCCTGGTGTGAGGTATGTAGAAGTAGACATCACCCTGATGAATGTTATTATATGAAAAAATACGTCCAAACACCTACCAATCTTTACTGCGCATTTTGTAAGTCTATGGGACATGATGAGAAGGATTGTCGGGCTTATGACCTCATGCATGAAAGATCAAGGGATACATATAGGATTCAGGGAGAAACACAGCAAGAAGGAAATAATGTGCATTTCAACTCCCCAGGAAGAGAAAACTTCAACCATCACGGTAGATTTAGAGGAAGAGGATGAGGTGGAGGTATGGGTCGAGGTAGAGGACAAATCATTTATTATAACTGCACACAACCCAGACACTTGGAAAGGGATTATCAGAACCCTTGTACCACTAGAAACTATTGTAACTCATTTGATCATGTCATCGAAGATTGTCCAGTATTGTTGGCCAAACTCCAAGAGAGTCAAGGAGGAAACCAACAAGTATAATTAATATCAGTATAACCTCACGGTGAAGACCTCAGAGTCATTTTTATTACTAGAGGAGGCGTTGTTACAGGGGAATATAGAGTGACTCCAGGAAATACTGCAGAAGGATCAGGGATCAGAAAAGTTGCAGAGAAGGCATGGTTGTTTGACCCCAAAAGAGAGAGGCATACTTTTGAGGAAGCAAGGAAAGAATTTTTAGAAGGACAAGCTTCTTCATATAAGGCACAAATAGAAGTAAGGGAATGTGGAATGCCACTGGCATTTGATCAATCTGCTAGGCAAGGAAAAGAGGTAAGCAAGATTATGGAATTATTATGTACTTGCATTAATTTAATTAAGGATGACAAAGCTGTACAATAACTACAATGCTTGATAAGATAGTGTGAGATAGGAAAGGTAGATCCTTTGTTGAATAAAGTAGTACATCAAGTATCAAGAAAGAGAAGGACAAATAAGGAATTACACCTTAGTGCTCAGATTGGAGACTATGATGTGGACTATGTGGTCCTCGACTTAGGATCATAAGTCAATGTTATGACGAAGTAGACTTGGGCACAATGGGAAAACCTAGACTGATTTACTCTCCTATCAGGCTCAGGATGGCTAATCAACAGGCGGTGAGCCCGTTTGGAAGACTAGAGCATGTTCCTGTAGACATTCATGGGATAAGAACATTTGAATATTTTGAAGTAATTGAAATTGTTGATGACAATTGTCCTGATCCTGCTTTGTTAGGAATTTATTGGGCTTTCAACAACTTGACTGTTGTAGACCTAAAGAAGAGAAGAATGACATTTGAGGGTAATGTCCTTAAATTCATCGCACCTTTGGACCCGGATGAACGTCATAGATACACATAACCTATCAGGGAAGAACACCACACATACGAGCTAGAGAACATTTACAAGATGACAATAAGACAACAGGATTACATTAATCCTATAGCAGACAAAAATCTCAGCTGGCGAAGTGAAAGTGCATGTTCATCAGAAGAGGCATTAAAAAATTGGCAAAACAGGATGTATGAAGTCTCCACACGACGATGTGCTAGGCTGACTAGAGTAGTTCGTTGGATTGGCACTGAAGTAAGTAATATTCCAACATTTGATGGTTTTAATCACTTAGAGAAATTTCTAGATGAATTTGAGAAAATTGTACCAGTACAACAGAGGATGTTGGCACTGGGTGAGGCATTGAAAGCCACACCAGCTAGATGGTGGGGAGCACATAAGAGGAACATCACAGAATGGAAACAGTGTCACACCTTATTGACAATGCTCTTTTTCTACCAAGATGAAGGATGAGAAGTTTGTTACACAGGCTAGAGTTGTCCTAAGGACCACATGCGAAGTTGTGAAGAGGCATGGGGAAACATTCCTAAAGAATAGTGGGTGCATAAGTTCATTAACACCTTGGATACTATGCCTTTCAACTAGTATCTGCATGTAAAACTGTGCCTCATCACTACAGATTGGTATGGAATGACTCAGAACTTTATAGCTACCTTGTTATTTGAAATTCAATACCCTACAATAGACCAGGCTTTAAAAACTATAAGAAAAATGGTTTTTCAGGTTGAACCTAACCTCCCTTTTTCCCGAGAAGGAGATGAATGGACTGTGCCTCTTCAGCAGTTACAGGATTTCTACAATATTAATGTTGATGAGGATGATGACCCTAGAGATGTAAACATTGCAGAAACTAAGGGTCACAGAGACATAGAAGGGTCTGTGATTGAATTACCCTTTGTTGGACAACCTATTAAAATCAAGAAAGTTAATATTGGAACAGAGAAAGCACCTAAACTAGCAAATGTGGGAGACTATTGGGATGATGTTGTTATCAACAAGATCACAAAACTATTGCATGAATACCAAGACTTGTTTCCAACCAAGTTCACAGACATGAAGGGAATTAAAGGGCCCATGGAAGAAAGGAATATCCCCCTGAGACCAGATGCAATACCTATCAAGAACAAACCTTATAGACTGAATCCAAAATATAATCAGAAAGTTAGGATTTAATTGGATAGAATGCTGGAAACAGGGATAATAGAACCTGTTGAAGAATCTGAATGGATTAGCCCTGTGGTGGTCCAAGATAAGAAGACAAGAGAAATTATAATTTGTGTAGATTTATGGAAACTGAATGATGCATGCCTACATGACCCCTTCCCTACACCCTTTACTGATGAATTTCTAGATAATGTAGGAGGACAAGAGGTCTACTCATTCATAGATGGATTTTCAGGTTATCATCAGATCAGAATTGCTAAGGAAGATCAACACAAGACCACATTTGCAATAGAATGGGGTTCTTTTCAGTACACAGTGATGCCCTTTGTCTTGAAGAATGCACCAACCATCTTTTCCAGGGTGGTGGTCGAAGCATTTAAGGAATTTCTTCATAAGTTCCTAGAAGCTTATTTTGATGATTGGACCATCTTTAGCTTACTGAAAGACCATATTGAATGTTTAAGATTGATGTTAGATAAATGTAGGTAATGTCAGATTTCCCTGAATTAAAAAAAGTGTATTTTCATTTCACCCTTTGGAGTGTTTCTAGGGCATATTGTGCGTAATCAGGGATTGTTGGTAGATCCTTCCAAGCTTTCCATCATTATTGATCTACCTCCCCCTACTTCGGTCAGACAATTGCGCACTACAGTGGGGCACACTGGATACTACAGAAATTTCATTAAAGGTTATGCACATATAACAACACCTATGGAGAATCTATTAAAGAAAGACAACAAGTTTCAATGGACAGAAGAATGCCAACATAGCTTAGACACACTAAAGTAGAAAATGGTCACTACGCCAATCTTGGTTTTTCCATATTGGAGTAAGGAGTTCTATGTTCATGTCGATGCCTCATCCATTGCATTAAGAACAATTTTAGCATAGTTGGGTTCAAGAGACATTGACCACCCCATAGCCTTTGCTAGTAGGAATCTTTCTACAGTTGAGAGGAACTACAATATGAATGAAAGAGAAGGCTTGGCTATGGTCTATGTGCTGCAGAAATTTAGACACTAATTGCTGGGAGGACATTTTAAGATGTTCACGGATCATTTTGCATTAAAATATTTAGTCAAAAAGCCTGTGTTGGGGGGGGAGAATATGCAGATGGCTACTGTTATTCCAGGAATATGACTTTGAGATTGTGGTTAAGCCAGGAAGAATGAATAAAGGACCTGATCACTTATCCAGGTTAGAACATGGAGATGAACCTACTAGTCTGGAGGATACACTTCTAGATGCGCAGTTGCTAGCCATCAGTAAAGTCGATGATCACTTCATCGAGATAGTTCATTTCATGTCCACAGGAATTGCACCTCACGAGTACACAATCATCCAAAAGAAACAGTTGGTAGTCCGCACTACAGAATTTCAACTTATAACTGGACAGTTGTATAAGATGGGACTCGATGAGATCTTGAGGAGATTTGTTATGGAGGCAGAAAGACCATTGATTCTGGCAGAAGAAAGAGAAGTTAAGGATTGTAGCGCAACTACAGCTGCACAGTTCATTTTTTATGATATCATAACAAGGTTTGGATGCTCGAAGATCCTCATGAGTGATTAAGGCACACATTTCATCAACAAAACTATTGAAGCCTTGACTTAGGAATTTGAAGTTCACCATCAGAAGAGTACCCCATACCGCCCACATGCGAATGGTACAGTCGAAGCTTTCAATAAGATCTTGGAGACAATGTTGACTAATATTTATAGTGTAATAGAGATGACTGGAATTTAAGAATTCCAACAGTATTATGGGCCTACAGAATTACTTGCAAGAAGTTAACAACACATACCCCATTTAAGTTGGTATATGGCTTGGAAGTAGTGGTACCTATGGAATACTTGGTTCCTAGTTTAAGAATCGCAGAATTTATAGGTATGGATGACACATTGTTGGCATCCATTTCACATTTTTATCCTATATTTATAAGCTGCCTACAGAAGTGTTTTGGAACCCTTGATTCTCATCGCAATCTTTTGCTCACTCGCACACCTGCCTTTGTTCTCGTTTTCACGACTGCAAGCGTGAAGATTTTGATTTGGAAGTCACGTCAATAGCATTAAAATCGTCATTGGATTATTATGGTTACTCTTGTCTATTTGTTCATTTAATTTCCAATTCAATTATAGTCACATAGTTGGCAAGACACCAAAATATTTACTTATTTGGCATTCTTTTGTTGTTAATATGATTTCATTTTTATAAGATTGTGATGATATTATAATGACTATCATTGAGTCCTTAATACATGGGTGGTTTGATGTTTGATAGTCTTTCATCGAATTCCTTGGTGCATTGGTTTCATGAAAACACATTGACATTGTGGTTAGACCCTTGTTGCAATCATTTCATACAACACATGCTTGTTATATTTGAACCCTTGGTGCTGATTTCGAAACAGCGTTTTGATTTTAAAACCATGCAAACACTATTGCTTGTGCAAATTTTTGGGTCGACTTACCATAGATTTCATTAATTGTTTGAATGGCATTACTTTTAACACATTGCAATAGTGATTCGAATCACCATATGCGCCGTCGGTTGTACATTTGGATATGACTGTTTTGCATGGGTTGATTTCGTTCCACCACCCTCGCACACTTAGGCATTAATGCCCGCCTTCTATCCCGGGTTACCTCTGTTGGTTTTCGGGGAAGCCTGTGAGCTATCGGTCCTGCGTATACCCTGTCCAAACCCTTGACTGTTTACCCTGCCCACTGTGTATTTTTCTCTATGGCACCTATGGTGCGCATAGAACCAAATGGTATCCAAACTCTGCTGCTATTCGACAATGCTCGTGAGGATTTGGAAAATAGTGGTTGGCTGGTGTTTATCCAAATATTTGAGGGTTTCAACCTTTCGGTTTCCCAACAGTTCACCCTCACCTTCGATGGATGCAGGGCTAAGGTCGGAGACATACAACTTGAGATAAATGAGGAATTCCTAAGCTTAGCTACAGGACTGCCAGCTACAGGGAAAAGGTGGTTTAAAAATTTCAAAGTGGACGAGGTGTCGTGGCCACTCCTATTCACATCAAGAAATATTGTTAGTTGCGATACATGTATGCCTGTCATTGCCCTCAAACCCAGGTGGCATGATCTTTTGGAAATTCTTAATCAGTTTATGACCTGCGAAGGTCGTTATGGCTTGGTATTTCTGTATCATCTTCGGTTATTGATGAATTTTATAGACTACCCTATGAATATGCCACATTATCTTTTACGTAGTCTATACAAGATGTCCAAAAGATTCAAGCGTGAGAAGGTTGATAGCAGCCTTTTCCATCACGACTTGATCAAAGTCATTATCGTTCATCATTTAAGCCTTAGTGGTGACTGTTGGCAAGCCTTCCTATCAAGGAATGGCTTTGCCACCCTCGAGTGTGTTCTAATGGATAAATATATGGTCACGGAAACAATGGTTGAGCCAGCCGTTCCACCTCCTACACTTTTACCTCTTGTCAAACCCTCGAATTGCCCTGACATGGACCTACCCGATACCATGACCGACCTGTGTGCTAAAGACAACACTAAGGCCGTCAAAAGGCCTGTAAGGAAGAAAGGAAAAGGTGATACTGGTGTCAATAGTAAGGGAAAGAAAAATGCACGATGGATATCGAGATGTGCTCGGAACAAGACTAAATAGAGCACTGACCAAAAGCCTATCGTCTTGAGCGAGGATTCGGACTCAGAGATCGAATGTCTCCTTACCCCTACTCTCATGGCCTCTTCTCTTTGGAACCCTATGAATATGTCTCCAACTTACCTTCGTGCCTTAAGAACGACCCTAACTACCCAGGAATTAAGCTTCACAATGAAACCCCTGGTAACTTGAAAGAACCCTTGCCTGTGGTGCCAAAGCCTGATCAATCACCATGTACCCAATGCAATTCCTAGCCTGAACGTTATTACACGGACGTCCCCCTATTGCAATCTAAGATCAAATCATTAGAGGAATGAGTTACAGTGTTTTCAAAGGAGAACGACATGCTACAAGCCAACGATAAGAAACAAAAAACCACCGGTTCAATTGTCTTTCGAAATGTTGAGGCAGCAACGGCCTTTGTCAATTCAAAGTTATCCTAATCGAATCATTTTCCTACTACCCAGGTATGTATTTCAACATCGATTTTGTTTTATGAGTTGGTTTTAATTAATATAACTGATTGGGTTTGCTTTCATTTAGTTCTGTTCATTTTAATAGATTCAAAATGATTCTTTTATTTTCGTTTTACCAAAAATGATATTGTTATGAATCATGTACAGAAGATTTGTTTGCTAAACTCGGACACAGCTATGATTTGGTTAATGCGATTTTATTGTTCTCAGATTAGTATAAACGATTGATTTGTTTTCGATTCTGTTTGGTTTTCTTTTGAAACAATTCTGTACGTTTGAATTAGGGTAGTCGATTGGGTTTGCTTTCGTTTAGTTTTGTTCGAATAGATTCAAGAAACGATTATGTTTCGTTTTGAATAAACATTTTCGTTTTGGATTATGATTGCATTCGACCTATATAAAAGATTTGTTTGCTAAAATCATGTAGCTATGTTTTGATTGATATGATTTTATATTAGTATAAAGATTGTGTTGGCCCCGAGTTAGTTCGATTCATTTCTGTTTGGTTTGATTTGCAAACACTGCTGCGTGCCTTGAATTAGCATAATTATTTGTATGAGTTGGATTAGTATCAAAGACAGATTTGATATGGCTCTGTTAGTTTGGATTTAAAAAATGATTATGTTGAGTGTTGGATTGACATATTATGTCTATATTGAATTCTTACCAGAGATTTGCTTGATATTCGTTTAGGGTCTATTTTGATTGAAATAGATTCAAACAGGATTTCGTTTGCTCTCAATTAGCATAGAAGTTTTGGTTTAAATGATTCGCTTTGTTTTTAATTAGCAATGAAAGATTTGTTTAATAGTTCGAATATATTTCTTTTAGTTTTGGATTGATTTAAAACGGTCCTGTTTTCAAATTAGACCAGCTACAGAATCATAAGATTCTGTAGCTAGTCTTAACATTTAGATTTTTGTTAATTTTACCAATAAAACATTATCTAAACTTGTCTATTCTTGTCCAATTGCAGGTACCTACGAATTTCAATGGAAAATTGGGCATGCTGTGGCAATTTAGAAGATACTTGTTGTGATATAGTTTTTAAGTTGTTGGTCATAGGCAGAAATAGAGACTTGGGAGATTATTCCCAGATTTTTTTGTAAACTGTTTTTGATAATTCCCACAGGAATGTTTTACCCTGTGGCCTTTAAATACTTGTTATTTTTTTGTAATGAACCCATCATCGATTGTTGGGAGAAAAAGACTATGGATTTATGATGATACAAACTCGAATGAAAGTGGATCCTTTGTAACATCTTTAGCTTGCAATTTATCATACTTTCGTTCAGGTTTTGTGCATTTTAATTTGTGATTAAGTCATTGACTACTTTAGATATCAAGACTTATTACAGGTTAATGCGTTGTGATTTAAATTCTGTCCATGTCTTATGTATCTCAGTTTTAAAGTGCAGCAATTACTTTGTTTCGATTTAATGAATAAAGGTTTATCTTTTTCGTTAAATGAATCATTTTGTACAAATCTTTGCATACGGGTTTATCTAATTGTGATGGTTTGTAAATTATAAGATTGTTTTCATTTTATGTCTTGTTTGTTCTGTCATTGATATTCAAAAGAGCACTGTTGCTTCTTGTTTAAAAGAAGCTTGTGGAAAAGCTGGTACATGTTTCCTCCCATCAAACAGCTGAATCAGATACTTTGCACGGGACAAATTGGAAAGCGTTATTATAGGTTAGTTTATT
>JASDQU010102692.1:185245-198540 GCA_032191745.1 Picea mariana
TAGTTAGGATTATTATTTTAATTGCTTAGCTTAGACAATTTTCATTTTATTTCTTTCTCATAAAATTATAAAAAATAAAAAAACAATAGTTTAGCTGTCATAGGACAATTTACAGATGGTTTTTGTAGGTTTTCATTTAAAATCTGTAATCTGTAAATATTGTACATTTGTGATTAAGATTTAATTCTGTTGATAATTGAACATTTAATTTCATAGAACTATTGTTGTATAATACTAGGCAATAGACTGTATATATGTATTTCAGATTTGTTTATTAGTTTGCTTTAATTTTTGTTTTCATTTAGATTAGTTCCTTTAGTTAGTTTTCTTTCATTTTCCTAGGACTCAGATCGGCCAACGGAGCCGCTAAACCCATCGGGGTGGATCATCTCAAATGGCTTGGGCTATTTAGACAACCTCAAACCGGATCCACTCCTCCAGTTGACGAGCGTTCATTTTCGCCTGTCAACAAATGGCGCTAGAAGGAGGGCCTGAAATTTATTAATGGCACGAGGCGGTCGTAAGACTCCTCCACCACCCAATCGCTCACCTATAGTGACAAGAAGTCATTCGAATGACAACATCCCCCTTCAAACAACAACCACATCAAATGACGATCTACACATCACGTTTGAGCCAACAACCCCAAATCCTACAGGTGGTGAAATACAAGAGATTGTCCGACAATCTCTTTTAAGAACACATAGTGCCTTTGCTCGTTTGAGGCAACCAAATCGACCTTTGGACCAACCTTTAGATTTCTCTGATATCAGAGAACAACTTGGAGGCACTAACCTCACTTTAAACCCTACAGATCCAATCCTCACTCCTGCTGCAGGAGGATCTGGAATAGCACCCTCACCACCTCCATCACCTCCTTCTTCTTCGGGAGAAGACTCTTCTGATGAAGGTAGTCCTCCTTCTCAGCCTTCCACACCACCTACACCAATGGCCAACCAGAACAATCCTGCTAGACCTTGGCTCAACCAGGATGGAGTAGTTGTACCTGGGCCACAACATCCCTTACCCAAACATCCGGAGAAGTGGCTTCCCAAGTTTGACCCTGACTCTAAACAGATCGCTGAAGATCACATTAAAAAGTTTATGTTAGCCATTAGACTCCGCAATGTCGAGCATGAAGACGTAGTCTGTAGGTTGTTCCCCTATACTTTCGAGGGCAATGCATCTACCTGGTACTTTTCCCAGCAACCCCATACCATCGTGTCTTGGGAAAAGTTTGAGTCATGCTTTCTAGAAAAATTTGGAGACGATAAGTCCCTAGAAGTCCTAGTTATGGAGCTTTCTAGCTTAAGAATGAACCCAAAAGAGAAAATTAAAAACTTTAATCAAAGATTCTTAACACTTAAGAACCGAATCCCTACGGACTCGATGCCTACCGAGAATCTTATCATAGCATACTATACTAAAGCCTTGCATCAAAGTATAGCCATTTGGGTAAAACGATCTAAGAAATCCACGTTGTTAGAGGCCTTCGAGGAGGCCATCCAAATTGAAAAAGACATCCTTAGTTTAAAAGACACTACTAGCAACAAAATAGAAACTAGTTCATCTTCCAAAAAAAGATCGAAATCCTCCCTAGACCTACTCAAAATAAAGCACAACCTGAAAGATCGAATTTAGAAAACTTAACTAAAGTTGTTCAAAAACTGTCAAATTAAGTCATAGATTTGAAGAGGACAACCGAAGAAGATTCCTTGAGCAAAGGGCCTTACAAACCCCCATTCAGGAATCCTTTTCCCACCAACTGACCTAATCCAAATACCGAGGGCCTAAATCTAGAAAGTTTGTAATTCGCCCTTCAAACAATTCTAGAAGCCCAGGATAACTTGATGCCTCCTAAGATTCTTGAGGAGGTAGTTGAACAAGAGACAGTTGAAGAAGAAGAATCTTCTCCGAACATTTTTGGACACTTCTTGGATAGCATCTTTCAAGCTAACTTCGAGACAGTACATCCCTACAATACTAGGAGTAAGACAACAAACAAACCTTCTTCCGAAAACACTACGACTTTGCCCCCGAAGCAATCTAAACCAGCTGAGACTAACAGAGTCATGTAAACCCCAACTTAGATTATGATTTAGTTGAAGATATTAAAAATTTAAGGGCTAACATTTTTGTTTATGAGTTATTAAAATTTCCGTTTCTGCTACAAAAAATGTTACAGAACATCGCAGAGAATAGCAAAAATGGTAATTCAAGCAGTAACAAGGTTGTTCAGAACAAAACTCCTCAGAAGACTTCCGCGAAGAGTAATCCTGATCCTCATGATAAAAAAATCCTTCCTGTAAATAATGTAACAAATGTAGATAAATTAGCTTTAGAAACTGCGAGTAAAAATCCACAAGCTTCCACACTTGGTACTTGCAGAAATGTACCTCCATTTTTGTTAACTTTCAAAATCTTTAATAGAAACGTGCACAATTGTATGGTAGACTCAGGGGCGTCATCCAATGTGATGCCATGGTCTGTATGTCAGAAGATTAACGCTGAAGTTGAGCCATCCACTTTAAAAATCATCCAACTTGATCGAACTAGTGTAAAAGTCATAGGCGAATTAAGGAATGTGCTTATAAGATTATCGTCTAACCCCAAAGTTCATCAAGTGATTGATATTATTGTTGTGGATATTCCAGAATTGTATGGTCTGTTTTTAAGCAGGGACTGGTCAGAGAAGCTACACGGCTATTTTGCGATAGATTGGTCCCACCTATGGCTTCCAGAGAACGACAAGCCCAACAAAATCAATGTAAATCGTGAACGCTACCTTAAGTTCACGGTCACAGATTTGAATGATCCCAATGAACCATTTACACCTTCTACTGATTCACCTAAAATACAAAGGATGGATACCTTTTTCGACAATTTCATGGTCGAGACTTCAGCTATCACCAACCCAGAACAACAGTCCGAGATTGTAGCATATGTGCAACCAACAACTTCTACGCAATGGTCTCATGCACCCGATAAAAATAAAATTTGGTCTCTTTATTTTGACGGGTCAAAGTCCAAAGAATGAGCTGGTGCAGGCTGTGTTATTATTGATCCGGCAGGTAACAAAACCATGATTGCATGTAGGTTAGAATTTGAATGTACTAATAACACAGCAGAATATTAGGCTTTAATGTAGGGCCTCAGAAAATCTTTAGATATGAACATTCAAAATTTGGCTGTCTTTGGCGATTTTGAAATTGTGGTTAGATAGGTAAGAGATTCTATCCACTGTCTATCTCCGCATCTTAAAAGCTACCAATCCGAGGTATGGAATTTAATGAATAATTTTTCTGCTTTCAATATAAATTCTATTCCTAGATTGAATAACTCTGAAGCTGATCTATTAGCTAACGTAGCTTCCAAACTCTTTCCTGCAGAAGGCTTGTCCCCAGACGCATTCTCCATCGAACTGTTGTTCAGGCCATCCGTTCCCGACAACATCACAAATTGGAGAGTCTTCGATGACGATCAACAGATTATTAGCTTCCTGCATATGGAAGAAACTTTTCAAGGCGCGGTGATCGACAAATGCACTCACGATGACAATTTGTATGATTTCACGGTAATACCAGATCCAAGATCTCCTGAATCTTCATCGGACATGGTAAATTCGATCCCTAAGTCTGTAGTTAGATTAGAGAAATTTTACGATCTTCAAGATAAATTCAAAAAATCGGTCAACTGTAAAACCAATAGTTCCTCTTTATCATATGAAAAAGTAAACTTGGGAACTGATGACAATCCACAGTGCATTAATTTAGGGGTGGGGTGTTCTGAACAAGAAAAAGCCGCATTTGTTAAATTGTTTAAAGAATTTAAATATGTTTTTGCATGGACGTATGATGATCTTAAAAATTTCGACCCTAACATCATACAACACGTCATTCCTATGAAACCCCAAACCTTGCCCTTTCAACAAAAATTCAGAAAAATGCACCCTAAGCTCGAACCGACCGTCAAAAAAGAATTAAATAAACTCCTAAATGCTAAGATAATTTTCCCAGTTAGGCACACTCAATGGGTTTCTAAACTTGTCCCTGTCTGGAAGAAAAGTGGGGAAATTCAACTTTGCATCGATTTCCGAAACCTTAATAGAGCGTCTGATAAAGACAACTACCCTGTCCCACCCATGGAATAGATCCTTCAATGGGTATTTGGTTCTGAGAGACTATCCTTATTGGACGGTTTTTCGGGGTACAACCAAGTCCTGATGTCTCCTCCAGACCATATTAAAACTACCTTCCGCACTCCATGGGGCACCTACGCTTATCGAAAAATGCCCTTTGGACTGATTAATGCCAGTGCCACTTTCTAGAGAGCGATGGACATCGCTTTCCGAGGCTTAATCAATCAATCCGTCGTAGTTTACTTAGATGATGTTACTGTATTTTCAAAAAACAAAACTGATCATCTAGCTCATTTAAGAGCCGTTCTACAATGATGTCATAAATACGAAATTTCCTTGAATCCTAAAAAATCTATCTTCGCAGTAGAACAAGGTAAACTCTTAGGATTTATTATGTCAAGCAAAGGGATGATTATTGACCCTGAAAGGACTCAAGTCATCTCGAAACTTCCCCCTCCTACATCCAAAAAGTCTATGCAGTCTTTCTTAGGCCAGATAAACTTCGTCAGGAGATTCATCCCCAGTTTCTCCGAAATGGTCAGACCTTTACAAAATTTAATTAAGAAAGACACACAATATAATTGGGGACCCTTAGAAAATCAAGCTTTTAATTCAATAAAAAAGGCCATAATAGACACTCCTTCTCTCATGAGTCCCGACTTTTCGCAAGACTTCACGCTCTACACTTTTGCTTCTGACTGCTCCTACGCTGTAGTCCTAACTCAAAAGAACGTAGAAAACAATGAAGTACCCATTGCCTTTATGAGCTTTGCTTTCAAAGGCGCGGAACTTAATTACCCAGCGGTATATCAACAAGCCTACGCTATTTTCAAAGTAGTCAAGCACTTCCAATCTTATCTTTTGAAATCCAGGACCAAAGTTATCGTCCCTTACCCAGCCGTCAGGAATCTATTAGTGCAAAAAGAATTAGGCGAAAAGAGGGCGAACTGGGTTACCTCCTTACAGGAGTACGACATAGAAATCAACCTAGCTCAGATAGTGAGAGGGAAAGGGTTATGCAAGTTAGTTGCTAACTCAACAATAGGACAACAAGAAGAAAACGATAGGTCAAACCTAGGACAGCACAATCAAAATGCAATCTATTGTGCACAAAACTCTGTCAGTCTGTGGTATGACAATATAAAATTTTGTCTTGAACATGGGTCAGCCCCCCGTCACCTGGATCCCACTAAGATAAGAGTGTTAAGATTAAATTCTGCCTCCTTTCATTTAGTTAATGGTATTTTGTTTCGTCAAAATTTTGATGGAGTACTAATGCGTTGTCTTGAGAAAGATGAAGCAAAAAAAGTCTTACTAGAATTGCACGCAGGAGAAGTTGGTGGGTATTTTGGTGGTGACACCACTACCCATAAATTTTTGAGAGCCGGTTATTATTGGCCCATACTTTTTAGAGACACCCATGCCTTGTTCCGCAAGTGTATTATTTGTCAAAAAGCATCAGGGCGGTTACAGAAACTAGCCTTTCCTTTGCAACCTGTTTTAGTAGACTCTCCTTTTCAGCAGTGGGGCCTTGATATTATAGGTCCAATCAATCTTCCATCCTCACAGCAGCATAATTTTATCATAACAGCCACAGATTATTTCACCAGGTGGTCTGAAGCTGCCGCATTAAGAACTGTGAATACCAGTCAAGTAATTGCCTTTTTAAATTCGAATATTATCACTCGTTTTGGAATTCCCTGACTGTTTAGTATTCGATAACGCTTCTTATTTTTCATCTCTTGAGATGAGTGAGTTTACTTTAGAAAAATGAATTAAATTGAAGTATTATGCCAGTTATTACCCCCAGGGAAATGGATTGGCAGAATCAACAAATAAGAATCTGATTAAAATCATCAAGAGAACGGTATCTGAGAATAACAAAAACTGGCATAATGCACTGTTAAACGCAATTTGGGTTGATAGGGTAACACCAAAAACTGTTGTAGGTAACTCTCCCTTGTTTCTCGTTTATGGAAGAGAAACGATGCTGCCACCACACATTCTTCTTCCCTCACTACAGTTATCGTAGAAAATACAAGAAGAGGATTGTCCCCCTTTGGAAAACCGAATTAACGCCTTAATGAAGCTAGAAGAGGTAAGAGCCCAAGCTAAATGTAAGTTAGATCAGCATCAACTAGTAGTTAAAAGCTAGTTTGATTCTAACTCTGCCTCTAATAGGAACTTCGAAGTAGGTGACCTTGTATTGAAATGGGACAAACCACATGAGGGAAAGGGAGAGCACAAGAAGTTTCAGAACTTATGGCTTGGACCGTTTTTAATTGCTGAGAAACTGGGTCCCAGCTCTTTCCGATTGCAGAATCTAGAGGGACAGCCTAACATGTATCTGGTGAATGGCCAAGCTCTGAAAAGATTTTTCGCTTGATGACAACCCTGTGTATGCTATGCACATATTTTTCTTTTGTTTGCTTTTCTTTTATTGTTTTGGTTTTGATTTTTTTCCCTTGTGCTTATCAGATTTTTTTTTGGAAATACACATACCTGATTTTTGAACTGTTCAGACAAAGAAAGCATAAAATTCTTTCACGGAAATGACTGCTGAAAAATTGTGTAAACATCAATTATATACTTCTGAAATTTACATCTATGTTGGAAAAAACTGTTGTTTGAAAGAAGTTAACTGATTTCGATCTGTGAGTAAAAGCCTGTCACGATCATCTATTATCTTCTTACGCTGTCTCTGTTCCTTAAGGGAACGACTCAGAATATGTCTCCCTACTTTAAAAGGTTGGTTCTGTAAATAAACCATCTCTGGATCTAATGAAGGACAGTTCTAAAAAATTCTGTTGAGGTCTGTAAAAGATATGTTAAAATATCATAATTTTCAGCGTCACCCCGCTCAATTATATATCTTTAAAAAAACAAAATAAATCATTAAAAGACCTATGGGAAGTGCTTGTAAACCCACCGGGATGTTGAACAGGTCTACTGGCAGCAGGTAAATGCATGCATGACACCAAGACAACTTCGTCGGGGTATTGAACAGGCCCACTGGCAGCGAAGCAATGTCGGGTATATGAAAATTTGAAAATATAAAACCTCTTAACCTTAAAATGTCCATTATTGTGATTGGAACTTCTTGGCAGGATACAGATATCAGAGTGGGTTAAATGGAAACCCTGTCGAGGCTATGGACGCCTGCTGGCAGCAGTGGCCCTGTCAACAGTATTGGAGATTTTATCTTTAATATCATGGCTCGCTTATCTTAAGACTGTTATCAGTTTTCATCTTTTAAACACTGTTGGAATATTTGATCAATGATGATGTTTAAACGATTTTCTGGTTATTTCTGTTGGAATTATTCTTCTTATCCTAATCTGAATTCGTTCTTTTGGCATAGATAACTACTTCTACCAGTGTGTCGCCATTGTTGGCAACCATTTCACATTTTTATCCTATCTTTATAAGTTGCTTACACAAGTGTTTTGGAACCCTTGATTCTCATCGCAATCTTTTTCTCACTCGCACACCTGCCTTTGTTCTCGTTTTCACGACTGCAAGCGTGAAAATTTTGATTTGGAAGTCCCATTAATAGCATTAAAATCATCACTGAATTATTATGGTTACTCTTGTATATGTGTTCATTTCATTTCCAATTCAATTATAGTCACACAGTTGGCAAGACACCAAAATCCTTACTCATTTGGCATTCTTTTGTTGTTAATATGATTTCATTTTTATAAGATTTTGATGATATTATAATGACTGTCATTGAGTTTTTAATACATGGGTGGTTTGATGTTCTATAGTCTTTCGTCGAATTCCTTGGCGCATTGGTTTCATGAAAACACATTGACATTGTGGTTAGACCCTTGGTGCAATCATTTCATACAACACATGCTTGCTATATTTGAACCCTTGGTGCTGATTTCGAAACAGTGTTTTGATTTTAAAACCATGCAAACACTATTGCTTGTGCAAATTTTTGGGTCGACTTACCATAGATTTCATTAATTGTTTGAATGGCATTACTTTTAACACATTGCAATAGTGATTTGAATCACCATATGCGCCGTCGGTTGTACATTTGGATATGACTGTTTTGCATGGGTTGATTTCGTTCCACCACCCTCTCACACTTAAGCATTAATGCCCGCCTTCTATCCCGGGTTACCTTTGTTGGTTTTCAGGGAAGCCTGTGAGCTATCGGTCCTGTGTATACCCTGTCCAAACCCTTGACCATTTACCCTTCCCACTGTGTATTCTGTTCTATGGCACCTGTGGTGCGTATAGAACCAAATGGTATCCAAACTCTGTTGCTACTCGACAATGCTCGTGAGGATTTGGAAAATAGTGGCTGGCTGGTGTTTATCCAAAGATTTGAGGGTTTCAACCTTTCGGTTGCCCAACAGTTCACCCTCACCTTCGACAGATGCAGGGATAAGGTAAGAGACATAAAGCTCGAGCTAAATGAGGAATTCCTAAGCTCAGCTACAGGACTGCCAGCTACAGCGCAAAGGTGGTTTAAAAATTCCAAAGTGGACGAGGTGTCGTGGCCACTCCTATTCACATCAAAAAAGATTGTTAGTTGCGATACATGTATGCCTGTCATTGCCCTCAAACCCAGGTGGCACGATCTTTTGGCAATTGTTAAGCAGTTTGTGACCTGCGAAGGTCGTTATGGCTTGGTATTTCTGTATCATCTTCGATTATTGATGAATTTTATAGACTACCCTCTGAATATGCCACATTATATTTTACGTAGTCTGTACAAGATGTCCAAAATATTCAAGTGTGAGAAGGCTGATAGCAACCTTTTCCATCACGGCTTGATCAAAGTCATTATCGTTCATCATTTAAGCCTTAGTGGTGACTGTTGGCAAGCCTTCCTATCATGGAATGGCTTTTCCACCCCTGAGTGTGTTCTAATGGATAAATCTGTGGTCACTGAAACACTGGTTGAGCCAGCCATGCCACCTCCTACCCTTTTACCCCTTGTCAAACCCTCGAATTGCCCCGACATGGACCTACCCGATACCATGGCCGACCCATGTGCTAAAGACAACACTAAGGCCATCAAAAGGCCTGTAAGGAAGAAAGGCAAAGGTGATACTGGTGTCAATAGTAAGGGAAATAAAAATGCACGATGGATATCGAGATGTGCTCTGAACAAGCCTAAACAGAGCACTGACCAAAATCCTATCATCTTGAGCGAGGATTCAAACTCGGAGATCGAAAGTTTCCTAGCCAAGGAATACCCCTACTCTCATGGCCTCTGCTCTTTGGAACCCTATGACTATGTCTCCAACTTACCTCCGTGCCTCAAGAACGACCCTAACTACCTGGGAATTAAGCTTCATTATGAAACCCCTGGTAACTTGAAAGAACCCTCGCCTGTGGTGCCAAATCCCGATCAATCACCATGTACCCAATGCAATTCTTGGCTTGAATGTTATTACATAGACGTCCCCCTGTTGCAATCTAATATCAAATCATTAGAGGAACGAGTTACAGTGCTGTCAAAGGAGAATGACAGGCTACAAGCCAACGAGAAGAAACAAAAAACTACCGGTTCAATCGTCTTCCGAAATGTTGAGGCAACAACGGCTTTTGTCAATTCAAATTTATCCTAATCAAATCATTTTCCTACTACCCATGTATGTATTTCAACATCGACTTTGTTTTATGAGTTGGTTTGAATTAATATAACTGGATAGGCTTGCTTTCAATTAGTTCTGTTCATTTCAATAGATTCAAAATGATTCTGTTATTTTCATTTTACCAAAAATAATATCATTATGAATCATGTACAGAAGATTTGTTTGCTAAACTCGGACACAGCTATGATTTGGTTAATGCGATTTTATTGTTCTCAGATTAGTATAAACAATTGATTTGTTTTTTATTCTATTTGGTTTGCTTTTGAAACAATTATGTACATTTGAATTAGGGTAGTCGTTTGGGTTTTCTTTCGTTTAGTTCTGTTCAAATAGATTCAAGAAACGATTATGTTTCGTTTTGAATAAACATTTTTGTTTTGGATTATGATTGCATTCGACCTATACAAAAGATTTGTTTGCTAAAATCATGTAGCTATGTTTTGATTGATACGATTTTATATTAGTATAAAGATTGTGTCGGCCCCGAGTTAGTTGGATTCATTTCTGTTTGGTTTGATTTGCAAACAATGTTGCGTGCCTTGAATTAGCATAATTATGTGTATGAGTTGGATTAGTATCAAAGACAGATTTGATATGGCTCTGTTAGTTTTGATTTAAAAAACGATTATGTTGAGTGTTGGATTGACATATTATGTTTATATTGAATTCTTACCAGAGATTTGCTTGATATTCGTTTTGGGTCTGTTTCGATTGAAATAGATTCAAACACGATTTCGTTTGCTCTCAATTAGCATAGAAGTTTTGGTTTAAATGATTCTCTTTGTTTTTAATTAGCAATGAAAGATTTGTTTAATAGTTAGAATATATTTCTTTTAGTTTTGGATTGATTTAAAACGGTCATGTTTTCAAATTAGACCAGCTACAGAATCGTAAGATTCTGTAGTTAGTATTAAAATTTAGATTTTTGTTAATTTTACCAATAAAACATTCTCTAAACTTGTCTATTCTTGTCCACCTGCAGGTACCTACGAATTTCAATGGAAAATTGGGCATGATGTGGCAGTTTAGAAGATACTTGTTGTGATATAGTTTTTAAGTTGTTGGTCATAGGCAGAAATAGAGACTTGGGAGATTATTCCCATAATTTTTTGTAAACTGTTTTTGATAATTCCCACAGGGATGTTTTACCCTGTGGCCTTTAAATACTTGTTATTTTTTTGTAATGAACCCATCATCGATTGTTGGGAGAACAAGACTATGGATTTATGATGATACAAACTCGAATGAAAGTGGATCATTTGTAACAACTTTAAGTTTCAATTTATCATACTTTCGTTCAGGTTTTGTGCATTTTAATTTTTGATTAAGTCATTGACTACTTTAGATATCAAGACTTATTACAGGTTAATGCGTTGTGATTTAAATTATGTCCATGTCTTATGTATCTCAGTTTTAAAGTGCAGCAATTACTTTTTTTTGATTTAATGAATAAAGGTTTATCTTCTTCGTTAAATGAATCATTTTGTACAAATCTTCGCATACGCGTTTATCTAATTGTGATGGTTTGTAAATTATAAGATTGATGTCGTTTTATGTCTTGTTTGTTTTGTCAATGATATTCAAAAGAGCATTGTTGCTTCCTGTTTACAAGAAGCTTTTGGAAAAGCTGGTGCGGGTTTCCTCCCATCAAACAGCTGAATCAGATACTTTGCACAGGAAAAATTGGAAAGCGTTATTACAGGTTAGTTTATTAGTGTTATTTAAGAAGTTTAGATATATATATATATATATATATATATATATAGTTCAGATTTATAGTTAGGATTATTATTTTAATTGCTCAGCTTAGACAGTTTTCATTTTATTTCTTTCTCATAAAATTATTAAAAATAAAAAAACAATAGTTTAGCTGTCATAGGACAGTTTACAAATGGTTTTTGCAGGTTTTCATTTAAAATATGTAATCTGTAAATATTGTACATTTGTGATTAAGATTTAATTCTGTTGATAATTGAACATTTAATTTCATATAACTATTGTTGTATAATATTAGGCAATAGACTGTATATATGTATTTCAGATTTTTTTATTAGTTTTCTTTAATTGTTGTTTTCATTTAGATTAGTTCCTTTAGTTAGTTTTCTTTCGTTTTCCTAGGACTTAGATCGGCCAACGGAACCGCTAAACCCGTCTGGGTGGATCATTCCAAACGGCTTGGGTTATTTAGACAACCCCGGACCGGATCCACTCCTCCAGTTGACGAGCGTTCATTTTCGTCCGTCAACACACATGTGTTGTTCAAGATAGGTTTGTGCAGTTATTGGAACTAGAGTAAGACAGGTTCATCACAGGATTTCATCAACAGGTACAGAAAGAAAGAGAAGAGGCTTATCATGACAAACACATCAGGAGAAAATCATTTAAGTAGGGATATTTGGTATTGTTATATGACAACAAGTT
Source organism: Picea mariana (assembly GCA_032191745.1). Lineage (NCBI taxonomy): Eukaryota > Viridiplantae > Streptophyta > Pinopsida > Pinales > Pinaceae > Picea > Picea mariana. The sequence goes on from JASDQU010102692.1 coordinate 197,426, forward strand.
CATGAATCATCCAGGGAATTTCAAGACACATTGGCTAGGGCCATTTGAGGTTTCCTACATCACAGAAGGAGGAGTTGTGCAATTGAAGACTCTTAATGGAGAATAGAAAGAAGGTTTGGTAAATGGGAGCCAGTTGAAATTGTATTATGACAACCAACTTTCTCGCAACTCTTAGTAAAAGTATAAGGAAGAAGTGTTTAGGTACCAGGTGCAGTTGAAACTGGGTACCAGACACAGAAAAGACAGCCTGCACAAGGAAGGGAGGGATCGAGAAGAAAACACAGGCTACTCTGCACAGTCTGAAGTCAAAGTAAAACAGAAGGATCAGTCTTGCAATGAATTGAGACGAGTCACATCTGAGTGTTGGGGGCCTATTGGCCCTTGGATATGAAAGGAATAAAGGCGAAGTACGAATTGTGCAGAAGATACATAAACCAAGGAAGGGTTGAAGTGGGAAAAGAAGAAAAAAAGAAGGAGAGAAGAAAGGAAAAGCTAGTTGTTGGAAGAGAATATCGAGGAAGACAAAGCAATAAGGAAGATGGATCGTGGACAACTTAGTAAGCAAAAGAAGACATCAATGAGTGTTGTGGAGCACCTTGCAGAAAAGAAGAAAAGACAGGCTGGTGAAGCCCTTAAAGCACGGGTCAAGTTGACCTAGGGTTTTGGCACCTAGGGTTTTGGATCTAGGGTTTTGACACCTAGACTTTTTCCATGTAATGTATAAATAAAGGTCTAGAAGACCTGGGAAGTTTTGTTCTAGGTTGGTTCATTGATACTATGGTTGTTGTTGTTCATTGCTGAGTATTGTTGTAGAGAACAGTGTTGAGATTGTATTGTAAGATCTTCAGCTGGGTGCGAAGATCAACACTGCAGTTGGGTGCAGAGGGAGGGACGAGAGAAAGAGGGAGAGATATACAATCTAAGTGTGCAAATAGAACTTTATGTTTTCATATAATATATCAAGAAACATAGTTATGTGGACATAGCCCTCGGAAGAGGGTGAACCACATATATCTTGTTGTTATTTTTTATTGATGTTGTGATATTTACCCTTTTTTATACCGTTATTTCATTATTGTGTTAGATCTGAGATATAACTTGAAAATTAGGCTTAA
>JASDQU010102692.1:201131-223760 GCA_032191745.1 Picea mariana
ATTTACCCTTTTTTATACCGTTATTTCATTATTGTGTTAGATCTGAGATATAACTTGAAAATTAGGCTTAATTGAGATAAAGAATAACTAGATTGTTGTGTGTTGTTATCCTGGATCCACTTTGCATTTCCTCTGGTTGTAGACACCTGTGTCCTGCAACCCCCTATTGCTACTTTGGGTGAGACTGCATATGCTTGCAGGTGTTGCTGAAAGGGCCAGTAGTTAAGGTTTGTTTGTGCTCTATAAGAGTTGAACCCTAGGTTTTCCCCTATGCCAACAGGCATTAAGAAGAAGGTTCAAACTAGAAGTTAAACCCCACTGAAAACAATATAAATTGTTGTAATTGAATTCCCTCGATTTCACATTTTACTGTACTGAAGTAATAGTGTCAAGCATTCATGTTAGATCTTTGGATAATAATGTAATCCTCTATCTATAGAAATCACATATGCAACAAACAAATTTCATGCTTCCCACATTTCCCAAAAGATAGAATTGCCTTTTCTTTCAAAATCTGGTATGAAACTTGTTGTTAAGTCTATTGTTCGGTCTCCTTCTAGATGCGAAAATCCTAGAGGGTTTAAGTCTGTTGTTTTAGGTTATGATAGATCTGTTGTTTGGTCTACGGAATCCCTAGAGGAGTCTCCTCATGCAATAATCACCTTAAAACTTATCCACAAAAGAGAGGTTCGGCCTCAAGTTCTAGCTAATTTAGAGCTCCTTCTGGGTTGTGGTAGTCTTAGAGTTTGAGTCTGTTGTAGGTCTCTTCGGTGGAAACCCTTGAGGGCTTCTCTATGTTGTGTTTTCCTTTAAGAAAAAGCATGCGACCTGTTATCCCCATTTTTTTGGATAACTAGGAGATTATGTCTCGAGGCCCACAGGTCCTAGACATGGAGTACTGAGAGCAGGATTGACCTGAGCATGGCCTTGGAGGGCCCATCCTTTTCTTCTTCCATTATCTTTTTCTTGTCAGCAGTAGCAGCATCCATCACCATCGGCTTGGTCTTGTATCAGAAGAGGTTCTTGCTCCATGAGGTAATTGGTCCAGGTATCACGGTATGTGTCACTTTTGATCATTAAAACTTTTAAATATATGTATCTGATTCCTTTTATCTCTAACAACTACTTGGATATTACATTTTCCCACTTGACCATGCTTGGGGGAATTGACAGGGTGCCCTAGCAAGCTTGTGCCCATAGGTTTTGGTTTTCCACTAGGGAAATTTCAAAAGAGCCATCGTTCGCTCCCATCATAACACCACTATTTCATCTTATCTCTCACTCATTTATCCCATTCCCCTTGTTCGGGCATTGGGTTGACCTATTTACAAAATGGCACTTTATCTCATGGGAAGAAGGGGATAAAGGCCCAGAACGTAAAAGTAGTTGGTAAAAGACAAAATCCTAGAAATAAAACCTTGATATTCTTCGCCCAGGGATCCCCGAGAAGCTAGTAAAAAGCCTCTCAGCAAGAAACAAGAGGGACCTAGAAAATAACAAAACAAGACCTAGTCAAAGGATAGGGGACCTCATCATGAGCCAACCTATTAGGTCCATGGGTACCTAACAGTATGACATTTCCACCATCTGGTTACCATGCCAGGGCAATGACCTTTGGTTGCATGACCAAGGGAAAGGGGGTCTCATCACGAGCCAACCTTCTCATCTCCGTGAAAGTACTTGTGGGTAACGTTGTCAGCTCTGGTCACCATGCCAAGGAAATGTCCTCTGGTTAGTTCTTGAATAAAAGAAAAATAAGAAGAAAAACAAATAAAAGAACAAAGCAAGAAAAAGAATAAAGGGCAAGAATGGGCTTAGAAAAAATCCATCCATGATAGGTACAACTCACCTTCTACAAAGGCACCCATAGGTAACACTTGTGCATCCTTGGCCCTCACTGTACCCACATGTTTCGACATCCCCTAACCACATCACCTCACTTACATGGCTTGGATGAGATCTTACTGGAAACTTTCCTTTTCTTGTGGACACTATCCCAACAAGACGCCTTGTCCTTTTCTCCAATCTTGTATTGAAGGTATTTGTAATGTCTTTGAGCTATTGACTGGCGTACTAGAGTTTTTATGAATATGTTTAATAATATTGATGACGAGATGTGATTGACATTGTTATGATCCCTATGATTGATGAGCCCATGGAGGCCGTAGATTTTGATGTGCAGGACCATGCCTGACCGACAGGTACCATTTGGATCGATACACATGGGGAGATGACTAGTTCGAACCTCCATGGGGCTAAAGAGCCCACCAGATGGATGTTGAGACCCCATCAGGGGATGGAGACAGGATGAAGATGGATCAAGGATTTTTCACTAAAGAGGAAGAGGATGTTCCATCAGAGGCACTTCGACAGGACTAGACCTAGGGGAATGACCCCTTTTCAGTGGAACGCTAACCTTGGAAGGCTTAGGACATCCCCATATTCACCATGATGACATCCATCTTCATGGACACTTTTGGAGGCAGACTGGGTAGCAATGGCACGTGTGGCATGTTGGAGAGGGCCCTAGGGCGCTAACATTTTTCTCCTAGATGTCTCATTTTCCCTTGAAGGGGCTAGCACCTCCCTTGAAGGGGATTTTACTCTCTTTGCATATCAATTAGGGTTTTAATTTGAAAATTTAATGTAAAAACAATATTATTTTGACATTATGGCCTTGTCGGCCTTTTTATGACCTAAAAAGTAAAATTAGGTCATTGATACACTATATATTGAGGGTTTTAACTCTCATTTTATCAGGATTCATCACTCACTCATTAGTGAGGTCTAATTTTTAGTGCCCTACTTGGGTATTTTGCTGGTTTAGTGAGGCGCACTTGTTGAAGGAAGGCATTTCTTGGCATTTTATGGTGTTTCTCTTGAAGGAAGGTGTTTCAACTAGGGTTTGCATGGTTATTTCTTGATGAATTGTAAGTATTTTTTTGCAAAACTTCTTGATTGAATGGTTGTAGTCTTATTTTCTTACATGTATTTATAATTTGCTGAATCAAAACCCTAGGTGACAAGCACACAAGTAGGTCCTTGTCTTAAGTCCCCTAAAAGAGAAACTTTTCAGCCATTGAAGAAGGAAAAGAGCCTAGCCTTTGCTACACTCTTCTCCTTTTCTTCCCTATTTTCTAGTCGTACTTTCCATAGGTCAAGAAGGAGGAGACATCCCAGGCCTAGGCTATCTACACCTTGGGCCATTTTTCTTCTAGGGTTTGATGATAGAGCCTTGTTGTAGCAACACTCTCCCTCATTGCACTCTCTTGTCTTGATTTATCTTTCATGCTAGTCTTTTTTGCCAAGTCAACCTAAGGAAGGAGGAGAGAGCATGAGGCCTTTCTTTAGCAACACCAGAGTGAGCCTCTCTCCCCTAGGGATTTGATTTTGAGGCCTTGCCATAGCAACACTTCAGAACTCTTCCCTATAGTTCTTAGTCATCCTCCTTCAACCCTTGCGTCCTCTACTAAATTGACTCCATTAACCCCAAGGCACTAATCTTAGACCTCCAACGTTGAAGTAGAATTGGATCTAAAACACTCTCAAACCTTTTTTTTGAATTGAAACCCTATCTACACTAGCCCTAACCTACTAACCCTAAGTTGTTGATGTCATCTTTGGTTATTTCATCTTTGATGCAACAACGTCTTGTTTTAAGAGCAATTGAATGGTGGTTTAGGCATTAATTGAATGAAGTGTTGATTGGTTAACTTGATGCCACATTGTTCCAATATTTATTGGTGGAGTGTCATATCTTTTATTGCTATTAATAAACATTGACTTCATCAACATTTATTGTTATATTCCTCATATACATTTATCAGATAGTCTTATGAAGTACTAACCCTTTGAAATATAGCTTGCATATATTAGTTTGTTGTTGCTTTGTTCCAGGTAGGTGTTTTTCATTGGGGATTTACTTTATTATTGGTTGTTTAGCCGAGACTATCTTTTGGGTGGTGACTTGTGAAAGGGGAACTTGTCCTTGTCCTTTATTCCTTTCCCTTTTAAAACCCCAAGTCACTGAGGACGTCTCCCCTAGGCCTAACCTCCCTAAATAGAAAGAACCTACCCTTCATGGTGACATTGGGTGGGATAGGTTCCTGTTACGCCAGTTTGGCCTTCTACCTTATAGCCTTTACTCCTAGCTACAAACTATGCAATAACATTTTGGCGTCGTTGTCGGGGGGACACTGAGTCAAACCTTCCTCAAACGACACTTTTTTCGGTAAGCTTTGCCCCTATGGTTTCTATCTTATAAGATTACCTGTCGAATCCACTTTGGGTGTTTTCCCTTATCTTTTGATAGTTTCAAGAAAATTGTCTGGAGACTCCACTGATGACGAAGCCAACTATGACTTCATAATGGGATCCAGGGAACTACAAGCATTTAGACATGAGAAAAATCTTGGGATACCCACGACAAATACCCTTGATAGAAGAAATATGACTCCCTAAATTCACTAGTAGCGATGGGGAAAGAGATGACTTTCACGTGAATAATTTTTATTCTTATTTTGGACTCCATCCTGTCGATGATGATGCCGAAGATGTAGTGATGAAATTTTTTTCCACCACTCTTCACGAGAATGATAAAACATGGTATGATGATCTTCCCGATGCTAGCATCACCTCCATGAACCAGCTAGAAGAAGTCTTTCTCAAATAATGGGGCATAAGATTGGGAGACATCTGTTGGAAGCCAATTCAATTTTTTTATTGTTGCCCTGAAGCTGCCTACACCTATGTCTCTTGAAATTCAAATTTCTGTCGCATCTTGCAAAGAGACGATGTTTTCATTTCAAGCGACATTTGCAAATTGGTTTTAATTTAGTTTTCACGACTGAAAGCGTGAAAACTCCTCCATTGTTATTTGAATTGTCATGATCTACTCATTGATATGCTGATTGGTACTTACCTTTGGTTTATTTTTCGAACTATGTCCATTTGCCTATTATTGCTCTGATTGCGCAACTTGATTTTGATTTAATTGATAAGGCATTGAGCATGCAAATTTATGAGTTATACTTGATTATATAAGGGTCATGGTGGATTAAAGGTTTTTATGTAATGTGATCCTTATTATTTTAAGCTCTTGGCTTATCGATTTTATCTATTGTCACCATGTTTTTGATCAAAACATTGGATTATGTAACAAGCGCATGAGTTTGATTTCATATTGAATGGAAATGTTTGATTATACACATGGCACGTTGGTGAAACATTTGGATTTTACTTTGGTTTGAATTATACTATCGCGCATTGAATTATGGTTTTGGTTCTACATTGATTAATGGCACGTTGATATGATTATCCACCGCTCAAATTTTTGGGTTGGCTGATTAGTATGGTTTAAACGATATGATGAGTGATTGAACAACACTGTACTGTGCCATTAATATGCTGCATGGCGGTGACCTAACCCACCACCTTCGCATGCGCATATTGATTTGCTTCCCCTTTGAGCGCTTGCAGCTGTTAGCCATAACGATTTTTTCTCCTGTGTATTGTATGTTCAACCCCAAACCCTACCATGCAACCGCACCATGGCTCCAGTCGTGAGGGCTGAACCAAATGGTAGCCAGGCATTGTTGATGTTCGATGGTGGTTACAGCGACCTGGAGGAATTCGGATGGCTCCCGTTCATATGAAAGTTTGATGGCTATAACCCTAACGTGGCTCGGCAATTTGCATTAACCTTCGATGGTTGCCGAGCCAAGGTTGGGGATGTGCAATTGGAAATCAATGAGCAATTCCTCAGTTTAGCTACCAGTCTACCTGCTGTCGGACAGAAATGGTCAAAAAATTGCAAAGTGGAATATGTCCCGTGGACATTACTCTTCCAGTCACGGAGGGTGAGTTCCTGTGACAAGGGTTTGCCTGCAAATATGCTCAAGCAACGCTGTCACGACTTGCTGATGGTAACCAAGCAGTTCATTACTTGCGAGGGCGGGTATGGTTTCGTTTTCCTATACCATCTTCGACTACTGATGGTTTTCATGGGCTATGAGCTTAATATGCCTTACTACTTGCATAGGAGTTTGTTTAAAATGTCTAAAAGGTACAAACGAAACAAGGCCGACAGTAGCCTGTTTCACTTTGGGTTGATAAAGATGATTGTTGTATGCCATTTAGGGTTGCACCGAGACTGTTGGAATGATTTTATCATACGCAATAATTTTGAGGACTCTAGCCCACCACAGGTTGACAAACCTATGGTGAGCGAGAGTAAGTCAGTACCCCATGTGCCTTACAGTTCTCTGTTACCTACACCCCTACCCGAGCCACTTATGATTTTTGTAATAATGTTCATCCTCATTCATGGGAGAACAAGGATATGGAGTTATAACACAGACTGAAGCAGAAATTGGTGTTTTGTCACAGCTTTAGCTTCTCAATATATCAATATTTTGTTTCATGTTGTGTATATCAATTTGTATATGGTTTATGACTACTTTAGCTATCTAGATCATGTGCAAATGATATAATTTTAATCACTGTAATCCATATCTGGTTTCTTCCAATTGTGTAAAAGACATAACAATTGTTAATTCAGTTTGTGAATGGCAGGTTTATCTTCTTCATTGATTGAATTATAAAATATAAGTTTCTTACATAACAGGTTTCCCTTATTGCATAGATTTATAATCATAAGATTGTTATAATCTTTTATGTCTTGTTTGTCCTGTAAACCAACTCGAAGAGCAGCGCAGCTAATCGTTTACGAGAAGCTTTGGAATCAACCGGTGCGAGTTTCCTTCCTCCGACCAGCTTAAATTCATCACACACAGGACAAATTAGGAGCGCTTCCAAGTCAGTTAGTCTTTTCCTTGATGTTTTCATTAAGTAGTTTAATTTAGATATAATTTTAATTAAATTTATATTAGGTTGTTTAATTTCAGTAATTATATTAGATCATTTAATTTCAGCAGTTTTATTTCTTTTTCATAAAATACAAAAATCAAAAAACATATCTTGCTGTCTTAGGGCAGAAAACATCTGAGTTTTGCAGGTTTTAATTAAATCTGTAGGTTGTTTATAGTGTACATTTGTGAATAAGTAATATTGCAGCTGGTAATTAGATATTTGATTTGAGTTATTATAATAGAAATTAGTAGATTGTATATAATAGTTAGAATAGTTGTAATTAGTTTTAGTTTATTTAGTAGTTTGTTTTATTAGTTTTAGTTAATTAGTTTATTTTCTTTTATTTAGTTTTAGTTTGTTTTAGTTTGTTTTATTTGTTTTAGATAGTTTAGTTAGTTTAGCTTAGTGTTCTCTTTGGTTTTCTTAAAAGACCTTAGGGCGGCCAACGGAGCCGTTAAACTCATCAGGGTGGTTCATTCCAAACATCTTGGGTTATTTAGACAACCCCAGACCAGTTCCACTCTCTCAATTGACGGACGAACAATTTTGCCCGTCAACAAATGGCACTAGAAGGAGGGACTGAACTTAATTAATGGCACGAGGCAGTCGCAAGACTCCTCCCCCACCTAATCACACACCTATAGTGACTAGAAGCCATTCACAAGATAATATCCCCCCTCAAACAACAACTACTTCAACCGAAGATCCGCAGATCACAGTTGAACCAGCAACACCTAATCCTACAGGTGGTGATTTCCAAGAGATTGTTCGTCAATCTCTTATTAAAACACATAGTGCCTTAGCTAGTATTAGGCAACCGAACCGTCCGTGGGGCCAACCTTTAGACTTCTCTGATATCAGAGAATAGTTAGGTGACACTAACCTCACTATGAATCCTACAGATCCAAACACAAATCCTATTGCAGGAGGATCTGGGATACCTCCTTCACCACCTCCCTCATCTCCTTCCTCTTCTGGGGGAGATTCCTCTTCTGACGAAGGTAATTCACCTTCTCAGCCATCTACACCCACTACCCCAATGGCAAATCAGAACAATCCTGCTAGACCCTGGTTGGACCAGGATGTTGTAGCTATACCTGGAGACCAACACCCTTTACCCAAGCATCCAGAGAAGTGGCTTCCTAAGTTTGATCTCGATTCAAAACAGATAGCTGAAGATCATATCAAAAAAATTATGTTAGCCATCAGACTCCGTAATGTTGAACACAAAGATGTTGTATGTAGGTTGTTCCCTTACACCTTTGAGGGTAATGCGTCCACTTGGTATTTTTCCCAACAGCCCCATACCATAGTATCTTGGGAAAAGCTTGATTCATTCTTTTTGGAAAAATTCGGAGATGGAAAACCTCCAGAAGTCTTAGTCATGGATCTTTCAAGCTTAAAAATGAACCCGAAGGAAAAAGTCAAAGATTTTAATCAAAGATTTCTAATGCTTAAAAATTGAATCCCTGCAGACTCTATGCCTGCAGAGAGTCTTGTAATAGCTTACTACACTAAAGCTCTACATCAAAGTATAGCTATTTGGGTTAAAAGATCTAAAAAGGCCACGTTGTTAGAAGCCTTCGAAGAAGCTACTCAGATTGAAAAAGACATACTTAGTCTTAAGGACTCTTCTAGCAACGAAACTGAGACTGTTTCTTCTTCCAAAAAGAAGATTGAAATTATCCCCAGACCTACACAAAACAAAACACAACCCGAGAACTCTGATTTGGAAAATTTAACCAAAGTTGTACAAAAATTGTCTAATCAAGTTATAGATTTAAAAGGTCGACGGAAGAAGCCTCTTCGAGTAAAGGACCCTACAAACCTCCTTTCCGAAAGCCCTTTCCCAACCGGCCTAATCCAAACCCCGAAGGCTTGAACCTAGAAAGTTTGCAATGTGCTCTTCAGACAATTTTAGGAGCCCAGGATGACTTGATGCCTCCTGAAATCCCTCAGGAGGAAGTAGAGCAGGAAACAACTCAAGAAGAAGAGTCTTCTCCAAACATCTTTGGACACTTCTCGGATAGTATCTTTCAAGCTAACTTCAAGACTGTTCACCCTTACAACACTAGGAGTAAGACAGCAAACAAACCTCCTGCCGAAAACACTACAACTTTACCTCCAAAGCCATCTAAATCAGTAGAAACTAAACAGAGTAATGTCAGTCCTAAATTAGATTATGATGTTGTTGAAGATCTGAAAAAATTAAGGGCTAACATTTCTATTTATGAGTTGTTTAAGTTTCCATTTTTGTTACAAAAGATGTTGCAAAATATTTCAGATAATGGCAAGAATGGTAATGGTAATAAGGTTGTGCAAAGCAAAGTTCCTCAGAAGAATTCCACAAAAAATAATCCTGATTCTCAAGATAAAGGAAGCCTTCCTGTAACTCCTGTAAATAATGTAAATAATGTAAATAATTCAGATAAAGTAGTCTTAGAAAATGCGAGTAAGAAACCACAAGCTACTACTCTAAGTACTCGCAAGAATGTACCTCCTTTTCTTTTAACCTTTGAAGTATTCAACAGAAATGTGCATAATTGTATGGTTGACTCAGGAGCATCATCAAATGTGATGCCTTGGTCAGTCTGCCAAAAGATTAATGCCGAAGTAGAACCATCTTCTTTGAAAATCATACAACTTGATCGAACAGATGTAAAAGTTATAGGCGAACTGAAAAATGTATTGATAAGATTATCGTCTAACCCAAAGGTTCATCAGTTTATTGATATAATTGTGGTGGATATTCCAGAAGTGTATGGCATGTTTTTGAGTAGGGACTGGTCAGAGCAGCTACATGGTTACTTCACGACGGACTGGTCTCACTTATGGCTTCTAGAGAACGGTAAGCCCAACAAGATCAGGGTGAATCGTGAGCGTTACCTTAATTTCACGGTCACGGATTTGAATGACCCTAATGAGCCATACACACCTATGGCTGATTGACCTGAAGTCCAAGGGATGGACACCTTCTTCGAAAATTTTATGGCTGAAGCTTCACCTATCAAGAATCCAGAACAACAGCCCGAGATCATGGCATATGTGCAACCAACAGCTTCTATCCAACAGTCTCATCAACCCGATGGAGATCAAATTTGGTCTTTATATTTTGACGGTTCCAAGTCTAAAGAAGGAGCTGGTGCAGGCTGCATCATTATCGATCTGGCAGGTAACAAAACATTATTGGCTTGTAGACTAGAATTTGAATGTACTAACAATACTGCAGAATATGAGGCTTTACTGCAAGGTCTCAGAAAATCCTTGGATATGAACATTCAAAATCTGGTTGTATTCGGCGACTCTGAGATAGTGGTTAGGCAGGTGAGAGATTCTATACATTGTCTTTCCCCACATCTCAAATGTTACCAGTCTGAGGTATGGAGTTTAATGAACAAATTTTCTGCTTTTAATATAAATTCCATTCCTATATTAAATAATGCTGAAGCAGATCTATTAGCTAATGTTGCCTCTAAACTTCTTCCTCCAGACAGCTTATACCCGAACACGTTCTCCGTGGAGCTATTGTTTCAACCATCTTTTCCAGACAATATCAAAAAATGGAGAGTATTTGACGATGATCAGCAGATCATTAACTTTCTGCACATGGAAGAAACCTTTCGAGGCGCTGTGATAGATGAACAAACGCACGACGACAATTTGCATGACTTTACGGTAATACCTAATTCGAAATCTCCTGAAGCTCTATCGGACATGGTAAATCTCATACCCAAACCTGTTGTTAGATTAGAAAAGTTTTTTGATTTTGAAGATAAATTTAAAAAGACGGTCAATTGCAAAACCAACAGTTCTTCATTGTCTTATGAAAAAGTCAACTTAGGAACTAGTGAAAATCCTCAGTGTATCAACTTAGGCTTGGGATGCTCTAGACAAGAAAAAGCTGCTTTTGTTAAATTATTTAAAGAATTTAAGGATGTCTTTGCTTGGACTTATGAAGATCTTAAAACATTCGATCCTAATATTATACAACATGTCATCCCGATGAAACCCCAAACCTTACCCTTCCAATAGAAACTGAGGAAAATGCACCCTAAATTAGAACCGACCGTAAAAAAAGAATTGAATAAACTCCTAAGTGCTAAAATAATTTTTCCTGTTAGACACACTCAATGGGTATCCAACCTTGTCCCAGTGCGGAAGAAAATAAGGGAAATTCGACTTTGTGTCGATTTCTGGAACCTCAACAAAGCGTCTGACAAAGATAATTATCCTATCCCTCCCATGGAACAGATCTTGCAACAAGTATCTGGTTCTGAGAGGCTATCCTTACTGGATGGCTTTTCCGGATATAACCAGGTCTTGATGTCTCCGCCAGACCAACTAAAAACTACCTTCCGTACCCCGTGGGGCACTTATGCTTATCGCAAAATGCCCTTTGGATTGATTAATGCTGGTGCTACCTTTCAGAGAGCAATGGACATTGCTTTCAGAGGCTTAATCAATCACTCCGTAGTAGTCTACTTAGATGATGTGACCGTTTATTCCAAAAACAAAGACGATCATCTAGCTCACTTGCGAGCCGTTCTGCTAAGATGTCGTAAATACGTCATCTCCTTGAACCCCAAGAAGTCCATATTTGCAGTAGAACAGGGTAAATTACTAGGATTCATTGTGTCTAGTGATGGAATGATTATTAACCCTAAGAGGACCCAAGTCATCGCTAAAATTCCCCCACCTACCTCCAAAAAATCCATGCAGTCTTTCCTAGGCCAGATTAATTTCGTGAGAAGATTTGTCCCCAGTTTCTCCGAAATGGTTAGGCCTCTCCAGAACCTGATTAAGAAAGACACCCAATATCACTGGGGACCCCCAAAAAACCAAGCTTTCAATGACATAAAGAAGGCCATAAAAGACGCTCCGTCTCTCATGAGCCCTGATTTCTCTCAAGACTTTACACTCTATACTTTTGCCTCTGATCGTTCCTATGTCGCAGTCCTAACTCAGAAGAATTCCGAGAACAACGAAGTACACATCGCCTTTATGAGCTCTTCCTTCAAAGGTGCTGAACTTAACTACCTAGCGGTTGATCGACAAGCCTACGTTGTCTTCAAGGCAGTTAAGCATTTTCGGTCATATCTTTTGAAGTCAAGGACGAAGGTTGTTGTCCCCTACCCTGCCGTAAGGAACTTGTTAGTGCAAAAGGAGTTAGGAGAGAAAAGAGCTAACTGGGTCACCTCCTTGCAGGAGTATGACTTAGAAATCCCCCCAACACAGATCGTGAGAGGCCAAGGGTTGTGTAAGTTGGTAGTTGATTCAGAAACTAAACAGCAAGAAGATAGTGATACGTCAGACCTAGAACAACGCGATCAGAATTTGATTTGTTGCGCACAACGTCTCGTAAGTCCTTGGTATGACGATATTAGATACTGTCTTGAACATGGATCATCACCCCGTCACCTTGACCCCACCAAAAGAAGAGCGTTGAGACTAAAGTCCGCCTCCTTTCATCTAGTTAATGGTATACTGTTTTGTCAGAATTTTGACGGCGTATTGATGCGTTGTCTTGAAAAGGACGAAGCAGAGAAATTCTTGCTTGAGTTGCGTGCAGGAGAAGCTGGTGGTCACTTCGCTGGTGATACCATTGCTCATAAGGTTTTAAGAGCTGGTTATTACTAGCCGACGCTTTTTAGAGACGCCCATGCCTTGTGCCGTAAATGTATCATTTGTTAGAAAGCATCAGGGCAATTGCAAAAACCAGCCTTCCCCTTGCAACCCGTTTCAGTCGATTCTCCTTTCTAGAAATGGAGCCTTGATATCATAGGTCCTATTAACCCTCCATCCTCACAACACCACAAGTATGTTGTGACAGCCACTGATTACTTTACTCGTTGGTCTGAAGCCACCTTGCTAAAAACTGTTAACACAAGTCAGGTAATTGCCTTTTTGAATTCGAATATTATCACTCATTTCGGTATCCCTGATTGTCTAGTCTTTGATAACGCTTCATACTTTTCTTCTCTTGAGATGAGAAAATTTTCTTTGGAGAAAGGAATAAAGTTGAAGTATTCTGCTAGTTACTACCCCCAGGGTAATGGCTTAGCAGAATCAACGAACAAGAACTTGATCAAAATTATCAAGAGAACCGTGGCTGAAAATCACAAGAACTGGCACAATGCACTGCTGAATGCACTGTGGGCTGATAGGGTAACACCCAAAGACACTATAGGTAACTCCCCCTTTTTCCTTGTTTAGGGTAACACACAAAAAGTTCAAGAAGAAGATTGTCCCCCTTTAGAAAGCCATATTAACGCTTTGATGAAGTTAGAAGAAGTAAGAACCCAAGCTAAGCATAAGTTAGATCAACATCAACAACTGATTAAAAGCTGGTTCGATTCTAATTCTGCTTCGGATAGGAATTTTGAAGTAGGCGATCTCGTCTTAAAGTGGGACAAACCACACGAAGGAAAGGGTGAGCATACCAAGTTTCAAAATTTGTGGCTTGGGCCATTTTTTATTGCTGAAAAGTTGGGTCCTAGTTCCTTTCAATTACAGAATCTTGAAGGGCATATTGACACCTATCCGGTGAATGGCCAAGCCCTAAAGAGATACTTCGCTTGATTTTTACCCTTGTATATTATGTAAATATTTCCTTTTGTTTTTATTTTTCCTTTGTTTTCGTTTTGGTTATAATTTGGATTGATCAATTTTTTATGTTTTTGAAACATTTACATGCTTGTGTACCGACCTATTCAGACAAAGACCGTAGAAAAATTTCTTCGCTGAAATAACTTCTGAAAAGTTGTACGAACATCAATGATATATTTCTAAAAACTGATATTCATGTTGGAAAATTTTGTTGTTTGAAAGAAGTTACTAATTTCAATCTCTGAGCAAAGTTTGTCATGATCATCTTTATCTTTTTATGCTGTCCCTTTTCCGTAAAGGAATGACTCAAAAGGATGTCTCCCTGTTGTAGTAAGTTGTTTTAGAAATAAAACATTTCTGGAGATGAATAAAGAACAGTGTCAAAAATTCTGATGAGGTCTAAAAAATATGATGAAGTACCAAGATTTTTCAGCATCACCCCGCTCAGCTATCCATAAAAGAAAAATAAAATAAAAATGTTAATAAGAGCTGCGGGAAGTGTTTGTAAACCTGCCGGGATACTGAACAGGTCCGCTGGCAGCGGGTAACCCTGTCGAGGCTATGGACGCCTGCTGGCAGTAGTGGCCATGCCAATAGTATTGAATATTTTATCATAAAAATCATGACTTGCTGATCTCAAGAATGTTATTAGTTGCGTCTTTTAAAACATCGATGGAAAAGATGGTAAAAGATGATGTTTGTACGATTTTCTGGTGGTTGTTTTTGAGTTGAAATTTTCTCTACTGTCCTAATCTGAATTTGTTTCTTTCAACAGAGATAACTGCTTCTCCCAGTGTGTCGCCATTGTTGGCAGCCAATTCAATATTTTTATTATTGCCTTGAATCTGCCTACACCTATGTCTCTTGAACTTCAAATTTCTGTCGCATCTTGCAAAGAGACGATGTTTTCATTTCAAGCGACATTTGCAAATTGGTTTTAATTTAGTTTTCACGACTGAAAGCGTGAAAACTCCTCCATTGTTATTTGAATTGTCATGATCTGCTCATTGATATGTTGATTGGTACTTACCTTTGGTTTATTTTTCGAACTATGTCCATTTGCATATTATCACTCTGATTGTGCAACTTGATTTTGATTTAATTGATAAGGCATTGAGCATGCAAATTTATGAGTTATACTTGATTATATAAGGGTCATGGTGGATTAAAGGTTTTTATGTAATGTGATCCTTATTATTTTAAGCTCTTGGCTTATCGATTTTATCTATTGTCACCATGTTTTTGATCAAAACATTGGATTATGTAACAAGCGCATGAGTTTGATTTCCTATTGAATGGCAATGTTTGATTATACACATGGCACGTTGGTGAAACATTTGGATTTTACTTTGGTTTGAATTATACTATCACGCATTGAATTATGGTTTTGGTTCTACATTGATTAATGGCACGTTGATATGATTATCCACTGCTCAAATTTTTGGGTTGGCCGATTAGTATGGTTTAAACGATATGATGAGTGATTGAACAGCACTGTACTGTGCCATTAATATGCTGCATGGCGGTGAAGTAACCCACCACCTTCGCACGCGCATATTGATTTGCTTCCCCTTTGAGCGCTTGCAGCTGTTAGCCATAACGATTTTTGCTCTTGTGTATTGTATGTTCAACCCCAAACCCTACCATGCACCCGCACCATGGCTCCAGTCGTGAGGGCTAAACCCAATGGTAGCCAGGCATTGTTGATGTTCGATGGTGCTTACAGCGACCTGGAGGAATTCGGATGGCTCCCGTTCATACGAAAGTTTGATGGCTATAACCCTAACGTGGCTCGGCAATTTGCATTAACCTTCGATGGTTACCGAGCCAAGGTTGGGGATGTGCAATTGGAAATGAACGAGCAATTCCTCAGTTTAGCTACCAGTCTGCCTGTTTTCGGACAGAAATGGTCAAAAAATTGCAAAGTGGAAGATGTCCCGTGGACATTACTCTTCCATTCACGGAGGGTGAGTTCTTGTGACAAGGGTTTGCCTGCAAATACGCTCAAGCAATGCTGTCACGACTTGTTGATGGTAACCAAGCAGTTCATTACTTGCGAGGGCCGGTATGGTTTCATTTTCCTATACCATCTTCGACTACTGATGGTTTTCATGGGCTATGAGCTTAATATGCCTTACTACTTGCATAGGAGTTTGTTTAAAATGTCTAAAAGGTACAAATGAAACCAGGCCGACAGTAGTCTGTTTCACTTTGGGTTGATAAAGATGATTGTTGTATGCCATTTAGGGTTGCACCGAGACTGTTGGAATGATTTTATCATATGCAATAATTTTGAGGACTCTAGCCCACCACAGGTTGACAAACCTGTGGTGAGCGAGAGTAAGTCAGTACCCCCTGTGCCTTACAGTGCTCTGTTACCTACACCCCTACCCGAGCCACCTATTGACCTACCCATTTCTGTCACCGAGGATGTGGAAAACGCTAAACCCATGGCCAAAAGGCCTAAAGCCAAACCCATTGCCAATTCTAAAGGTAAGAAAAATGCCCGGTTAATCTCTCGCATGGCAATAAACAAACCAAAAGCACCTGTCAACCCTGACCCTATTTTGGTGAGTGAAGATTCTGACTCAGAGATTGAACGCTACCTAGCAAGCAAGTATCCCTATTCCGAAGGTCTATGTGATAAACCCGCATATGATTTTGTGAAGAACCTACCACCTTGTTTGCAAAATGATCCTAATTATCCCGTCATCAAAATGCCCTGTGAAACCCCTGGTGACTCATCGAAACCCCCTCCTGTTCTATCTCAACTAGCAGCTCAACCGTGTGTTCAGTGTGGGGTATGGTTAGAAAGGTATTACCTCGATGTTCCAATGCTGCAGTCCAGAATTCATGCTCTGGAGGATCAGGTTGCAAGGCTCTCTAGTCAAAAGGCGAATATGCCATCCACTGATAAGAAACAACGAACAACTGGTTCGATTTTGTTCAAGAACATGGATTCGACAACAACATTCATCAATTCAAAATTGGCGTAGCTCGATCAACTTCACTGGTATGATTATCACCTGTTTATATGACAAATTCATAAACTCTGTTTACACCATGGATTTGCTCTGTCACACAAGCATGCACTATTGTATATAATTTTGTTTTGATAAATCAATTTTCATTTAAGTTTTGATTGGATTTGGCTTTGATTCGAGTGATCTTGTGATAGATTTGATTTGTTTTAATTTGGATTCAATTGAATGCTCTGTTGATAATCGAAGTTGTTAATATTTTCTAAACACAGGCTATTTTTGGTATTCCAATTTTGAACACCGTCAATATCTCATTTCGAATTAGTTATATTCTATGCGATCTTGTTGGCAATTATGGTTAACTATTGTGATTGTATATTCTATATTTTCTGACCAATTCAAATACCATTATGTTATTGCATGACCGAATTGCGAATAGATATGAATCGTAGCTGTTATACCCAACCAAATCGATTCGGACTGTTTCGTTTGACCATGTTATCATCTTGCAACAAATATATTGTTTGAATTCGATTTGAGGAATGAAATTAACTGTATCCAGTCTCACGATTTGTTTCTATAATTAAACTCAGCCACATTCATTTTGATTATTCACCCAGTTTATATTATGAATTGTGTTGATTCTATCACGTTCCTGTCTGTTGACTGACTGGTGATCGGTAACGAGATTCGTTGGGTCTATACTCGTTGAGTATGATTGCATTTGAATATAATTGAAACAGTTACCTATCTTTACACATGATTGAATGATATCAATCTATTGCTATAACGAGTCAATGATGGTTGTGATTGCTATTTGATCCTATCGGTTAACTGTATGACACTCAGTGACCAAAAACTATGGCAAAGTTTATGGATACTGTTATGCATGTTTCATTTTGATTATAGTCGTAACTGTTTGGTATGTGATTAACACAATGTGAATTTTATGCACAGCCGTAACCAATCGATTGTGATTGTGTTCGATTATAACTATATCGATTTTGGATACGATGTGATTTACTTGTAATTGCATTTGGATATGAAACAGTGTAGTTATCATTTGACCCGATTTAATGGCAATTTAAAAACAGAGCATTCTTATCCTGTTTCGATTGCATCCTTTTTTATTTGGTTTGATTTGAATGATAAATTTGCTTGAACCATTAGTAATTCGATTTTAATGTTTGTTAAAAATGAATTAAATTGGATTGTTTTAAAAAAGATTTCATTTGATTGTTATTTGATTCTATATGCTATTTTAGACTAGCTACAGAATTAGATGATTCTGTAGCTAAGTCTGTAGGATCATTTTTTTTAGTATTTTGTTACTGAAATATCTTTCTAATTGGATATTTGTGTCCTATTGCAGGTAAATTCGAATTGCAATTGAGTTTATGAGCAGTTAGGGGATATCTCAAAGATTTTACTGGCATTTTTATTTTCCTAGTTTAGTCGATTTTGGGATTTTTCCCTGATTATGTAAAACTGTTTGATAATTATCCACAGGGATGTTTTACCCTATGGAGAGACTTATATATACTTATGATTTTTGTAATAATGTTCATCCTCATTCATGGGAGAACAAGGATATGGAGTTATAATACAGACTGAAGCAGAAATTGGTGTTTTGTCACAGCTTTAGCTTCTCAATATATCAATATTTTGTTTCATGTTGTGTATATCAATTTGTATATGGTTTATGACTACTTTAGCTATCTAGATCATGTGCAAATGATATAATTTTAATCACTGTAATTCATATCTGGTTTCTTCCAATTGTGTAAAAGACATAACAATTGTTAATTAAGTTTGTGAATGGCAGGTTTATCTTCTTCATTGATTGAATTATAAAATATAAGTTTCTTGCATAACAGGTTTCCCTTATTGCAGAGATTTATAATCATAAGATTGTTATAATCTTTTATGTCTTGTTTGTCCTGTAAACCAACTTGAAGAGCAGTGCAGCTAATCGTTTACGAAAAGCTTTGGAATCAACTGGTGCGAGTTTCCTTCCTTCGACCAGCTTAAAGTCATCACACACAGGACAAATTAGGAGCGCTTCCAAGTCAGTTAGTATTTTCCTTGATGTTTTCATTAAGTAGTTTAATTTAGATATAATTTTAATTAAATTTATATTAGGTTGTTTAATTTCAGTAATTATATTAGATCGTTTAATTTCAGCAATTTTATTTCTTTTTCATAAAATACAAAAATCAAAAAACATATCTTGTTGTCTTAGGGCAAAAAACATCTGAGTTTTGCAGGTTTTAATTAAATCTATAGGCTGTTTACAGTGTACATTTGTGAATAAGTAATATTGCAGCTGGTAATTAGATAGTTGATTTGAGTTATTATAATAGAAATTAGTAGATTGTATATAATAGTTTAAATAGTTGTAATTAGTTTTAGTTTATTTAGTAGTTTGTTTTATTAGTTTTAGTTAATTAGTTTATTTTCTTTTATTTAGTTTTAGTTTGTTTGTTTTAGTTAGTTTTAGTTAGTTTTATTTGTTTTAGATAGTTTAGTTAGTTTAGCTTAGTGTTCTCTTTGGTTTTCTTAAAATACCTTAGGGCGGCCAACGGAGCTGTTAAACTCATCAGGTTGGTTCATTCCAAACGGCTTAGGTTATTTAGACAACCCCAGACCGGTTCCACTCTCTCAATTGACGGACGGACAATTTCGCCCGTCAAAAACATCTCAGTACTGCTAAAAAGATTCGAGCATATAAAACAAGCTGAGAATGAAACCCTATTTGACTTCCAGAGTAGGTTTGAGGGCACTCTATGTCAGATTCCTAGAAGCCATTGTCCTGAAGACAAGCATATTTTCCATCTGTATACCCATGCGATCCTAACACACCTAGGCTTTCCCCTCAGTAAAAAGGGCCCAAGGACGCTCGATGAAGCTTATGACATGGCTACAAGAATTGAACGAAACATCTCCTTATCTGGGATAAAAGACCTCTTCACCTTAGGTACTCTTAGTATGGAAAGTTTGTTTTCCCATGAAAACTTCGTTGATGATTTCCAGGAAGAAGGGGAACAAACCATCATTCAACAAGGGATTGTTGAAGACATGGATGAGGAAATGGAACCCAATCAAAATGATGAAGTATCAACCTATGCCCCTCCCTTTGATGAAGCAATCCAAGAGCTTGTTTCTCTAGCATGACAAAAGGATGATAAGGTTAGTTGCTTTCCTTTTCAAGATTCCAATGACACCTTGTTCCATGATTCAGAAAATGAAGGAGAAATGGAAGCCTTGAACAAAATGAATATTCCTTGTTGTACAATCAAAGACAAAGAAGCAGTCTATGAGGATAAAAGAATAACCTATGCTGAAAACACCAAATTCCTCGAAGCTCCTTCAAAAGAAGAAACAATAAGTTTCCCTCCTCCCCAAGATTTTGATGCTTCTCTACTTTATGATGGGGGAGATAAGGAGGAAATAAATGTGTCCTTGAATTTTTCAAAACCCGCATGTTATGACAGAGATAGTGACATAGTTGATAACATTGATGAGTTCATACATGTTGGGAGACGTAGGTGGGATATAGTTGGTTATGACATGGATTCCATCTATGACATTGAGAGTCATTTCCAAGTGTTTCCCTTGCAATTATCACAACAGATTACTTTTGACCAGTGGCAACAAGGAGATGATTTTTTTACCCGTACTTTTCAAAAAAACAAGGATGACCTAGTACCTTGTTTTCCTAATGATTTTCAGTCTTACCTTGAGATTTTTGAAGAGTACTCTTTTGAGAACTTGGAGACTCTCCATGAATATGATTACCAACCACCACTGTGCTCAGGTCTTAATACAAGTAAGGACCTCCTTTGCTTAAAGGAGGATCCTTGTGAGGACTCTCCCCAACCACTTTCGATTACTATACTTTGTTGTGTTGCTAGAGTTGTGGTTGGGAAGTATGTTTTTGATTTTGAGTTTCCTATGGGGAAAACCCTAGAGTCCAAGGGTTGGTTAAATATTACAAGCTTAAGTGTATCTTCTCAGTTTTTCAACTATCCCTTGAGAATTTGCTAGTCGTCTGATACATCCTTGTCAATCCCTTCCCAGACTTCACAATATGAGAACGTCTTAGGTAGCCAGTGTACCGACCTTTTGATTTAGTGTTCTGAACCTTGTAATTCTCTTGAACCCTTCTTGAAGTGGATTGAGTACTTTCCTCAGAGATGGACTTGGCAAGATTTTATCCCTCCCACCCGCCTCCATGAGTTAGACTTTGAGATTTCCGATGATATGATATATATTATAACTCATGACATTTTTGTGCTTGATTTATCACTATTTTGGTTTATGATGAAGCACAAAGGCAGGTATCGTGGGACATTGCTCGATTGGCTACACTGGTCATTTGACTATATCGAACATCCAGCCAACAGGTAAGTAAAGGTAGGTACTTTGATTTACATTCACATATTGATTGTTTTACTTTAGTACATATATATCTATGTATGTTGGGGTGGCATTACTGCCCCATTTTTGTTACTGATGCCCCTATCGAGATTGAGCAGGTGTGCAGGTTATGCCAGACATGTTGAGGTTCTCATGCACTCTACGGTGAGCACATGTCCTCGAGTTGGAGCTAGATGTTATCCCCGTTTTTTTGGATAACTAGGAGATCATGTCTCGAGGCCCACAAGTCCTAGACATGGAGTATCGAGAGTAGGATTGACCTGAGCATGGCCCTGGAGGGCCCATCCTTTTATTCTTCCATCATCTTTGTCTTGTCAGCAGTAGCAACATCCATCATCATCGTCTTGGTCTTATATCATAAGAGGTTCTTGCTCCATGAGGTAATTGGTCCAGGTATCATGGTATGTGTCACTTTTGATCATTAAAACCTTCAAATATATGCATATGATTCCTTTTATCTCTAACAACTACTCGGATCTTACATTTGCTCACTTGACCATGCTTGGGGGAATTGACAAGGTTCCCTAGCAAGCCTGTGCCCATAGGTTTTGGTTTTCCACTAGGGAAATTTCAAAAGAGTCATCGTCCGCTCCCATCACAACACCACTATTTCATATTATCTCCCACTCATTTATCCCATTTCCCTTGTCCGAGCATTGGGTTAACCTATTTATAGGATGACACCTTATCTCGTGGGAAGAAGGGGATAAACACCCAGAAGGTAAAAGCAGTTGGTAAAAGACAAAATCCTAGAAATAAAACCTCAAGATGCTTCGCCCAAGGATCCCTGAGAAGGCAGTAAAAAGCCTCTCAGCAAGAAATAAGAGGGACCCAGAAAATAACAAAACAAGACCTAGTCAGAGGATAGGGGGTCTCATCACGAGCCAACTATTAGGTCCATGGGTACCTAACAGTATGACATTGCCACCATCTGGTTACCACGCCAGAGCAGTGACCTTTGGTTGCATGACCAAGGGAAATGGGATTTCATCACGAGCCACCCTTCTCATCTTTGTGAAAGTACTTGTGGGTAACACTTTCAGCTCTGGTCACCATGCCAAGGCAGTGTCCCCTAGTTAGTTCTTGAATAAAAGAAAAATAAGAAGAAAATAAAATAAAAGAACAAAGCAAGAAAAACAATAAAGGGCAAGAATGGGCTTGGAAAAAATGCATCCATGACAGGTACAAATCGCCTTCTACAAAGGCACCCATAGGTAACACTTGTGCATCCTTGGCCCTCACTACACCCACATGTTTGGACATCCCCTAACCACATCACCTCACTTACATGGATTGGATGAGATCTTCTTGGAAACTTTCCTTTTCTTGTGGACACTAGCCCAACAGGATGCCTTGTCCTTTTCTCTAACTTGTATTGCAAGTATTTGTAATGTCTTTGAGATATTGACTGATCTACTAGGGTTTTTATGCATATGTTTAATAATATTGATGATGAGATGTGATTGAAATTTCTATGATCCCTGTGACTGATGAGCCCATGGAGGGCATAACTTTTGATGTGCAGGACCATGTCCGACGGACAGGTACCATTTGGACCAGTACACATGGGGAGATGACTAGTTCGAACCTCAATGGACTAAAGAGCCCACCAAATGGATGTTGAGACCCCATCAGGGGATAGAGACAACATGGATATGGATCAAGGCTTTTGCACTGAAGAGGAAGAGGACGTTCCATCAGAGGCACTCCGATAGGACTAGACCTAGGGGGA
>JASDQU010102693.1:0-11658 GCA_032191745.1 Picea mariana
CAACTTTCATCTCAGTCTGAATCATAAATCCATAGTCTGGTTCTCCCAACAGTGATGATGATGATCCATACAAAAAATAACAAGTATTTAAAGACCACAGGGTAAAACATCCCTGTGGGAATTAACAAAACAATTTACAAAAAATCTGGGAATAATCTCCCAAGTCCCTATTTTTACCTATGACTAACAACTTGAAAACTATATCTAAACTGCTACAGCATGTCCAATGTGTCAATGAAATTCGTAGGTACCTGTAAGTAGACAAAAATACAGAAGTTTAGATAACGTTTTATTGATAAAATTGACAAAAATCTAATTTTTAAGACTAGCTACAGAATCTTGCGATTTTGTAGCTGGTCTAATTTGAGCACATAATCGTTTTAAAATCAATCCAAGACTTAAAGAATTATATTCAAACTATTAAACAAATATTTAGTTGCTAATTGGAAACCAAACGAATCATTCAAATCAAAGCTTCTATGCTAACTTGAGAGAAAACAAAATCATGTTTGAATCTATTTTAACCAAAACAGGCTGTAACCGATCAAGCATATTTTTCATGCAATAGTTTATGTCAACTCAACACTTAACAAAATTGTTGTCGAATCAAAACAAAATTAACAAGATCGTTTAAATCCAAACTAACTTTGAATCCATCGTATTATGCAAGCGACTGTGCTAATCGAGGCACGTAGCATTGTTTGCGAATCAAATCAAACATGAACGAATTGAAACGATTTAAGATTGACACAATCGTTATGCAAAATCAAAACATAGCCGTGTCCGAAATTAGCAAACAAATCTTGGGTGCAGGTGGAATACAATCATAATCCAAAATGAAAATATTGATTCAATCCAAAACAAAATCGTTCCTGGTAAATCGAAGTCAACAGGATTGTTTAGAAACAAACAGAACTTAATCGAAATCAAACCCAATCGACTATCCATACATAATTGTTTCAAAAATCAATCCAAACAAAATCGAAAACAAATCAATCATTTATACTAAACTGAGAATAATAAAATCTCATTAAATAAATCATAGCTGTGTCCGAGTTTAGCAAACAAATTTCCCACTCATGATTCATAACGAAATTGTTTTGGTAAAATGAAAGCAACAGAATCATTTTGAATCAAAATGAACAGAGCTATTGAAATCAAATCCAATCGGTTATACTAATCCATACCAACTCATAAAACGAAATTAATATTGAAATTCATACCTGAGCAGTAAGAAAAGGCTTCAATCATGATAACTTGGAATTGACAAAGGCCGTTTCTGCCTCGACGTTTCTGAAAACAATTGAACTGGTGGTTTTTTGTTTCTTCTCGTTGGCTTGAAGCCTGTCTCTTTCTTTTGACAACACCGTAACTTGCTCCTCTAACGATTTGATCTTTGATTGCAACAAGGGAACGTCGGTGTAATAACTCTCTTCACAAGCATTACATTGGATGCATGATGGTTGCTCGGGCTTTGGCATCACAGGAGAGGGTTTGTTCAAGTTACCAGGGGTTTCCTTATGCAGCTTGGTTCCCGGGTAGTTAGGATCGTTTTTGAGGCACGGGGGTAAGTTAGAGACATAGTCATAGGGTTCCTTAGAGCATAGGCCATGAGAATAGGGGCACTCCTCAGCAAGGAATCGTTCAATATCGGAGTCCGAGTCCTCGCTCAACACTATGGGATTTTGTTCAACGTTTGGCTTGGGTCTATTCCTAGCATATCTCGATATCAATCAGGTGTTTTTCTTCCCTTTACTGTTGATAGTAGTATCGCTTCTGCCTTTCTTCCTCACAGACTTCTTTACGGCCTCAGTCTTGTCTTTGGTACACGGGTTGGCTATGGTATCGAGTAAGTCGATGTCAGGGAAATCCAAGGGTTTGACAGGGGGTAGAAGGATATGAAATGGCACGATTGGCCCAACCATAGTTTCTGTAACCACAACCTTGTCGATTTGAGCAGACTCGGGATTGGCAAAGCCATTCCTTGATAGGAAGGATTGCCAATTTTCGCCACTAAGGTTTAAATGGTGGACGATAATAAGTTTGATCAAGCTGTGATGGAAAAGGATTCTATCAGCCTTCTCACGCTTGAATCTCTTAGACATCTTGTAAAGACTACGTAAGAGATAATGCGGCATATTCAAAGGGTAGCCTATAAAATTCATCAATAATCAGAGGTGATACAGAAATACCAAGCCATACCGACCTTTAGAGGTCACAAACTGTTTAACAATCATCAAAAGATCGTGCCACTGGGGTTTGAGGGTAGTGATAGGCATACCTCTATCACAGGAAACAATCTTCCTTGATGTGAATAATAGCAGCCACGACACCTCGTCGACTTTCGAGTTTTTAAACCATGTTTGGCCTGTAGCTGCTAGTCCTATAGCTGAGCTTATAAATTCCTCATTGAGCTCGAGTTGTATGTCTCCGAACTTAGCCTTGTAACCGTCGAAGGTGAGGGCGAATTGTTGGTCAACCGAAAGGTTGAAACCCTCGAACCTTTGTATAAACACCAGCCAACCACCATTTTCTAAATTTTTACGGGCATTATCGAATAACAACAGAGTTTGGCTACCATTTGGATCTATGCGCACCAAAAGTGCCATAGATAGGAGCACACGGTGAGTTAGATGAACGGGCAAGGGTTTGAACAGTGGTATACGTAGGGTCGATATGCTCACAGGCTTACCCGAAAACTAACAGAGGTGACCTGGGATAGGGGGAAAGCATTAATGACCGAATGTGCGAAGGTGGTGGAGCTAGCTCAGCCCATGCAAAACAGTCATTTCCCACAGTACAACCGACGATGCATATAGCGATTCAAATCACTATTGCATATGTCAAAAACTATGCCATTCAAACAATTAATGAAATCTATGGTAAGTCGACCAAACATTTGTGCAAGCAATAGTTTTAGCCTAGTTTTAAAACCAAAATAATGATTCGAAATCAACACCAAGGGTTTGATCATATGAAATATGTGTTGTATGAAATGATTACACCAAGGGTATAACCACAACGTCAATGTGTTTTCATGAAACCAATGTGTCAAGGAAATCGATGAAAGACTATAGAACATAAAAACCACCAATGCATCAAAAACTCGATCATAAGAATATCATCACAGTCTTATAAAAAGCGAAGTCATATTAACAATTAAAGAATGCCAAATGAGTAAAGATCTTGGAACCTTGCCAACTGTGCGACTATAATTAAATTAGAAACACAATGAACATATTGACAAGAGTGACCATAATAATCCAGTGATGATTTTAACGTGACTTCGAAATCAAAATTTTCACGCTTGCAGTCGTGAAAACAGGAACAAAGGCACATGTGCAAATAGCGCAAAAATAATAGTGTTATTTTATTCTGAAGATTGTGATGAAAATCAAGGGTTGCAAAACACTGGTGTAGGCAGCTTATAAGGATAGGATAAAAATGCGAATTGGCTGCCAACAATAGCGACACACTGGTAGAAGCAGTTATCTCTGCCAAAAGAACAAATTCAGATTAGGATAATAGGAATAATTCAAACTCAGAAACAACCAGAAAATTGTCTAAACATCATTACTAATCAAATATTCCAGCAACGTTTAAAGGATGAAAAACTGATAACAGTCTTAAGACAAGCGAGCCACGATATTAAAGATAAAATCCCCAATACTGTTGACAGAGCCACTGCTGCCAGCAGGCGTCCATAGCCTCGACATGGTTGCCATTTAACCCACTCTGATATCTGTATCCTGCCAAGAAGTTCCAGATCAGAATAAAGGACATTTTAGGGCCATAGGTTACATATTTGCAAATTTTCATTTACTTGACATTGCTTTGCTGCCAGCGGACCTGTTCAGTACCCCAGTGAAGTTGTCTTGGCATCATGCATGTATTTACCTGCTGCCAGCAGATCTGTTCATCATCCCGACAGGTTTACAAGCACTTCCCATAGCTCTTTTAATGATTTATTTTGTTTTTTAAAGATATATAGTCGAGCGGGGTGATGCTGAAAATTATGATATTTTAGCATATTTTTTTAAAGACCTTGAAAGAATTTTTTAAACTGTCCTTCATTGAGATTCAGAGGTGGTTTGTTTACAAAACCGACCTTCTAAGGCAGGGAGACATCTTCTGAGTCATTCCCTTAAGGAATAGGGACAACATAAGAAGATAATGGATGATCATGACAGGCTTCACTCACAGATCGAAATCAGTTAACTTCTTTCAAACAACAGTCTTTTCTCAATTATGGATGTAAATTTCAGAAGTAGTTTATAATTGATGTTCAGACAAATTTTCAACAGTCATTTCAGAGGAAGAATTTTCTGTTTTCTTTGTCTGACTAGTTCATAATGTAGGTATGTGTATTTCAACAGCAAAAACTAGTAAGCATAAGGGAGAAATCAAAATACACCAGCAAAGAAAAAATTGGAAAGCAAAGAAATCCAAACAAGAAAAACAAAAAACAAATATGTACAGAAGGTGCATCTGAAAACCTCATGCAACAAATCCCTTGGGAAACTGAAAGAAAGTAGGAGAATCCTGATTGATGGGAAAGCAGTCTTACTCGTGGTACCTTGGGTCAGGGTTGATTCAGATTTATTTATCTCTTTACCTTCCATTTAAGATTTTCATGACGATACTTCATTTTTTGAAAATAAATGTTCAACTAAGAGTAAAGAGAAAAGGATCAAGGGGACTTCCCTGACAACAGTCGTATTATGGTTCTCATGGTGCGCCCACTTGCATTCATGACTGCATTATTAAAAAGATAAATAGTGAGAAATACAAATGAAAGGAAAACCTATTCCTAAACCTACTCTAACTACTAAACAAATCAAAAATACTAAGTGAAGTCATGCTTCCAATGTAGCCATCGAAGTGACTCCAATCCTGCAATGGAAACACGATCAAGTATTACTAATAAGAATGGTAATAGATCAACAAATGACAGAAACATATCACACTTACCTTCATAATCATCATCTAAAAACAAAGTAAGCATGATCTTACCATTTCCTTGGATATTCTTGTTGTACGAATCCTCCAGCCATTGCACAATCTTGTTGTGATAAGGGTCATATTGGCATGGGCGAGTGTAAGTAGGTTCAAAAAACTTGTCAGGATTACGAGGAAATGGAGTAACCATCAGCCAAGGCTGAAATGCCCCATCCTCCTGAAAATTCTCTAAGTACTCATTAATTTATTCACATGGAGGATCTAAAAGAAATATGCCATGCCTACTTCCAAGATACTTAAGTAAAAAGAAAGCAAGCTCAACTTTGTCTTTATTATGATTTTTTTTTATATATGAATATTCAAGCCATCCTAAGCTCCTGTCACAAAAATGGGGATGCAAACCATGACTTTGATGAAACGAATATATCAATGGGAAACTCATCATAGGAGGATTCATGCAATCAATAGGATCATTGGTTTGAATGTTTCCTTCGATGAGATTGATCATTTCAAAATGTGAAGCATAAACATTAAGATTCGAGCTAATCAAAGAACGCGTATGAAACTTGGAATGTTTGATGTCCATAAGATATAACACATTGTCTTTTTCAATAATAAACTGTGTAAAATCATCTCGCAACATGTCCTTTTCCCATGTGAGTGATGAAAGTGAACAAGCGTCAAATCTGGTTTTATCAATGTTATGCTCGAAATTAATTTCACCAAAATTTAACATATCGAAAGGATATGATTGTGGTGGAAAAGAGTAGTATGTTGTAGGTAAGATGTCAAGTCTACCAGAATCTAGGAATAGATGACGCAACCCGCCCTCACTGGCACGGTCGCTTCACCAGGACCTTCTTCACTCTCCGGCCTGAAGAGTCAACACCCTTCCAACTCCTCTCGGGAGTTTGCGTCACCCACAGGATACTTCTCGGCGACTCTCCCTTCGAAAATCGGGAGATCGGGTCTCGCACTATCGCGAGGTTTGCAACACTGTCCTCGTGCAATCAAACACCGGAACTCCAATCCCCGATGGTCAATGGTCAATCTCAGGATATCACTGCTCGCGATGTCGAGCCCTTGTATCTCGGGACTCCGAGTGCCGAAGTGCTGATGCTACGGGTTATAATCCACGCAACCTCCGTGGGACCCATCGCAGCTCGGGACTTCGCTATCTCTCTGTGCTTCCTTTGGCTTCGAAAACGCCGAAGTGCCGAATCCCGACTCCTCGGGATCTTGTGCCACCTGTCCCTCCAGGGATCGACGGCTCTGATCAAATCGGAGGATCGCACTTCGCGATTTCGACGTGCATGTGATTCTTGCACCCACCACCCCGATTCGCCGATATGCGATGGCAATGGGCTCTCTCGTACACCTGCGAGTTAAACCCCTCGCAACTCCTCCGCAATCTGACGATCCACGGGAACTCGGGACTCTCCTCAATTGATTCAAGTCGTCGATTCTCTTCCTCTTGAGAATCCTCAGGGTTCACCACCTTCACCCAAATGCAATTGAAAGCAAAGGCGCTATCCCTCCAGAGCTTCCATCAACTCGGACTTCTTCAGAGATTTCTCGAATACGCTCCCTGTGCTCGGTCTTCAACCACTTCCAAAAGTGATGAAGCCTTTTGGGCCTGTGCGCTCACGCTCGAAACAGCTTCGGCCCTTTCCCCTTCTCAGACTTGCCACTGAGACTCAAAGTTGACCTGCACTCACCTGCACGGCTCGAATAACTCAAACCCAACTCTGGGCAAAAGAGAACAAAAATTCAACTACTTGGCCTCCTCAACGCACTCTATACGGAGGAATTCGACTGCACTCTATGCAGGAATCTCCTGGCTCAAGCAGAGAAACGATTGAATCTCATTCCTTCACTCTCTCAGGTTTCTAACCTGATATGCAATCACATATGCAGCATATAGGAGATAAGCATAAAAAGAAGCAAACATGCACAAGCATAATATCAGCAACACACAGAGATCAAACACATCCATGGAATTGAATCAGGGCTCTTCCTATTAATTCAATATCTGTACATGGAAGTTCTTCACAGACTCTCTGCTCTGTTCTCCTCCTGCTCCTATATGAATGAGAATGAATAATACAATGTTACAAGGGAGGGTGTCTATACTCCGTTTTCCCCCTCGAAAGCTAAAACTGTCTAATCTACAGTTAATTCTTATCTAACAACATTAAAGCTAAATAAATGCCTCATCTACCTAAGGACGAGAGCTTATCCACTCAAGGTCCGTTACAATGTACAAGTGTGCTTCATCACATCAAAACATTAATGTTTGGCATAGCCATATTACAATGTTCCAAAATTTGAATGCTGGCGCTGTCCAGCTGTATATTCATTTCCCCACGCGCTGGCTAGCTTGGCGAGTTGCAGATGCTCCTGCATCATACTCCTCGGCTCAAAAGATTTCATGGGCTCCTGCTCATGAGCTCCTGTACAGTCTGCCCATGTTTCTGTATGACTGCCTCTGTTTCCCAGCTGGCATCCTCCACTGGGTGGTTCTTCCATTTTACCAGTTATTCAAAATACTGCTTTCTCCTGGTTTTTCTCCCAACTCTTTTGTCCAGTATGCACTCCATCTCAGGCTTCTGTGAAACTGGTAATTGCTTTTGCCATTGGACCACTGGTTCCTTAGTTCCAGTGTCTGCTTCATCAACCCTGTAGGGGTATAAATCCGAAATGTTGAAAATCGGAGATATCCCGATGCCCTCTGGCAACTCAGGCTCATATGCATTCTCACCAAATTTTCTTAGAATTTTGCACGACCTGATTTTCTTCATCTTGAGCTTGTTGTACGTTCTCCTCGGGAACCTCTCTTTCCTCAAGTGCGCCAGAACCACGTCTCCAAATTCAAACTAAAGCTACTTCTTCCTCTGATCAGCTCTGCGCTTATACTTCTGGTTTGATCTGCTCAAACACTACTTCACCTCCGCGTGAAGTTCCTGCATCGCCTCTGCGAATTCCTCAGCTCTCGCGCTGCTAGTTTCAGCCTGTTTTGGCTCCCTGAGCTCAGACACTCCTCTCGGCTATGTCCCATACAAAATCTGGAACGGACTCTTGCCTGTACTCCGATTCACCGAATCGTTGTATGCGAATTCCGCATGTGGTAGGATCTTATCCCAATTGGTGTGATGCTCTGTCACCAGGCTTCTCAACAGATCTCCCAAGCTCCTGTTGACCACTTCTGTCTGCCCATCTTTCTGCGGATGGTAAGCAACACTGAATGCCAAGTCAGTCCCCAGCTTCCTCCATAGCGTCCTCCAGAAGTGACCTATGAACTTCGTGTCCCTGTCCGAGACTATGCTCCTGGGAAATCCATGCAATCGCACAATCTCTCTGAAAAACAAATTCGCGATGTGGGTTGCATCACTCGTCTTATGACACGGAATAAAATGTGCCATCTTCGAGAATCTGTCCACCACAACAAAAATGGAATCCACGCCTCGCTGAGTTCTCGGTAGTCCCAAAACAAAATCCATACTAATGGCTTCCCATGGCCTCTCGGGTATGGGAAACGGCTGATAGAACCCTGTGTTCTGCTTTCGGCCTTTTGCATGTTGACATATCCGACACCTGTCAACAAACCGCTTTACATCTGCACGCATGCCTGGCCAAAAATACGATTTGCTCAGCTTGGCAAATGTTTTGTCATGCCCGAAGTGACCTGCTAAGCCTCCGCTATGCTTCTCCTTCACCAAATTCTCTCTCATAGAGCAATTTGGTATGCATAGTTGATTGCCTTTGAACAACAATCCTTCTTGGACCAGGTAGTCAATCCACGGACTCCTATCCCTGAGAACTGGGTTCTCAGCTGCTTCGTATGCTTCCCCAAAATCAGCATCACCTGCATACATATCCTTCAAGTTCTCAAAACCCAAAGTTTTGACCCTGAATTCCTGCAGCAATAAGCACTTCCTGCTCAAGGCGTCAGCTACCTTGTTCGCAGTCCCTGAAATGTGCTTGATCACGAACGTGAAATTTTGCATGTACTCCACCCACTTCGCATGCTTCTGGTTCAGCTTCTCCTGCTGAATCACGAACTGCAATGCGTGATTATCACTGTACAACACAAATTCTTTGGGTATCAGATAGTGCCTCCACTTCTTCAATGCCTGTATAATGGCATAGAATTCCTTGTCGTACGTGGAGTACTTCAATTTTGCATCATCCAGCTTCTCGCTGTAATATGCAACAGGTCAGTCATCCTGACTCAGAACCCCTCCAACAACATACCCACTGGCATCACACTTCACCTGGAAGGTTTTCTGAAAATATGGCAGCACCAGAATTGGCTGCTCAGTTATCTTTTGCTTCAACAAATTGAAGCTCCTTTCTGCCTCGACTGTCCACTGGAAAACCTTATGCCGCTTCCTCACCATGTCCATCATTGCAGCATTGATTCCGCTGAAATTCCGAATGAATTTCCTGTAGAAGCTTGCCAAACCATGGAAGCTCCTTACCTCAAAAACATTCCTCGGCGATGGCCAATTCCTGATTACTTCAACCTTCTCAGGATCCATCTTCAACTCGTTTGCCGAGATTACAAAACCCAGATATACGAGTTCTGTCTGCATAAAGGAACACTTCTTCAAATTAATCAGTAGCTTCTCCTGCTGCAGTCTTCTCATTACTATGGCCAAATGCCTCAAGTGTTCTTCCCTGGTTTTACTGAAGATCAGTATGTCATCTAGGTATACCACCACAAATTTTCTAATGAATTCCTGCAAGACTTCGTTCATCAGCCTCATAAAAGTGATGGGTGCGTTCGTCAAGCCAAACGACATGACCAACCATTCATACAAACCCTCGTTTGTCTTGAATGCCGTTTTCCATTCATCTCCTTCTCTCATTCGGATCTGATGGTATCCGCTCTTGAGATCTATCTTGGAGAAATAATTTACCCCACTCAGGCAATCCATCAAGTCGTCCATTCTCGGCAGTGGAAACTTGTACCTGATGGTGATCTTGTTTATGGCCCTGGAGTCTGTCACATCCTCCAGCCTCCATCCTTTTTTGGGCTCAGTACCGTTGGAACGACACACGGACTAAGACTCTCCCTCACTAGTCCCTTATCCTGCAGATCCTGAACCTACCTTTTGACTTCCTCATTCTCCTGAGGTGTCAACCTATACGCTGCCTTATTCGGTAGACTTGCTCCGGGTATGAGGTCAATGTGGTGACTCACACTCCTCATCGGTGGCAACGAATGAGGTAGTTCGTCCACGATGATGTCAGCAAACTCTCCCAGTAATTGCTGAATCTCCTCCGGCAAGTCGTCCACTCTTGTGCTTGTCAGGAAAATTCTCGGTTTCCTGACAACAAAGAATTGCGGATTTTCATCCTTCTCCAGCTCTGTGAGAAGCTCTTTCCCACTCATGAGAAGTATCGTGCTGCTAACTTCCGACTTCACTTCTTTATCCTTCACCGGCAGCAACTTATGAATTTTTCCATCCTTCTCTGAGGTGTATGTGTTCATCCTCCCATCATGAACAACATGTCTATCATACTGCCATGGTCTACCCAACAGTATGTGGCATACATCCATGGGAATAACATCACACAAAACCTCATCATGATAATTCCCAATTTTAAATTTAACTAAGCATTGTTTAGTGACACTTACCTGGTGTCCTTTCTGTAACCACGAGACTTTGTATGGGCTCGGGTGCTTAGTTGTGTTCAGCTCCAATTTCTCCACCATCTCGGTCGAAACGAGATTATCGGTGCTCCCACTGTCCACTATGACCTTGCACTTCCTGTCCTTGGCTGTACAAGCTGTTCTGAACAGTCTGCTCCACTGCACTGAGCTTTTCTCCTCCTTCTCAGGTTTCAAAAGGACCTTATGCATTCCAAGCGATCTTCCGCTATCCGCATCCTCGCTCTCAACATCACGCCTCTGCTGCGCCTCAGTGATGTGAGCTTCACTTCTGTCCACCTTCCTCTCTGGACAGTTAACGTCTTTATGACCATCTTTCCCACACGTAAAACATGTGACAACTCCTCCTCTGCCTCTTCCTCTACCTCGGGTACGAGGAAAAGTATTTGCATCAGCATATCCTCCTTGCTGATCATCTTGCTGCCTCCTCAGCTCATCATTTTGCTACCTTTGCTGTGAGGTTCCACCTCTTTCAGCTTTACCCTGAGGTTTCCTCCAATCCTCCTTGGGCTCCTGTGTTCTTTCCTGGGCAACAGCTTTGCCTCTTGGCTGGCTTCTGCCTTGCCCTCGCTGTCCCTGCTTGCGGCTCAGCTTCTCTTCTGCCTTCAGAGCCATCTGATACGCATCCTCAACTGTGCGAATGGTCAGCATGCTCAGTTCATCCTGAATGTCATACCTGAGACCATTCAGGTATCTTGCCACCTTTTCGTCATCACTCTCCCGATGACCAGCTCGAATGTTGAGCCTGTAAAATTCTTCGGTGTATTCCTTCACCGTCATCAACTTCTGTCTCAGGTTCTGCATGCGCCTGAACAGAGTGATCTGGTAGTCCCTCGGAATGAACTTCGCCTTCATCTTGGCGATCATCCGATCCCAGCTCTTGATCTTCTGTTTGCCTTTGGAACGTCTGTCTGCCTGCAGCTCGTCCCACCATAAGGCTGCATGTCCCTTCAGCTTCGTGACAACATGCCTCACCTTCTTGTCCTCTTCGATATCTTCGTAATTGAAGTAGGTATCGAGTG
>JASDQU010102693.1:29959-44900 GCA_032191745.1 Picea mariana
CGTGAAAATTGTCCAAGTGACGAGTGATTTGCGAGAACAAAGCCATCGATACCAAACAAATTGATTAGGTTCTAAATATAAAGAAGCAATTCGTACGTTTTGTGTATGTGGCACATTATGGAGATCAAAGAATTGCTCCATCTGAAGTATCCATGTGATTGGGTCCTTGCCATCAAACTTCCTCATATCAATTTTAGGAACGTGGTTCGTCTTCAAACCAAAGTTGGAGTTTCTCCATTCTTGATTCATCTTCCTTGTGTCCTCATCATGAATTTCATGGGATGCATTTTCACTTTCAGGTGTCTTCTCTGTTACGAAATTTTTCAATACTTCCATGATCTTAGCTTCCATTGAATCCATCTTAGTATCCAACTTAGCTTCCATTGAATCCATCTTAGTATCCAACTTAGCTTCCATTGAATCCATCTTCTTTTGTAGGTCATTTATGTCCCTACGCATTTCTTCATCTTCATCAAGAGTCCAATTAAGATTTTTTGGAGGCTTATTTGGTGTAGAAGGTCCCTTTTTTGGTGGCATGTTGGCCAAGTATCACTTTTGAATCTTGATTTTGAGGCGGTTTTGCTAGACAATATTTATTCTGTTCTATCTCCCAAGTTTCAGCCCTTCTGGGTATGAAAATTTCTTTTAGGTAGTTCTCTGATATTTCTTCTCTGTAATGCCACAGGTCTGATCAAAATTGGATGTGCCAAGTGGAATTTATGGTAACTTCCTCACAACTTGCCGATTTTTGGCCTTTCTAGGAGATCTCACTTGTATAGCATGCTCCGCACAAAATAATTAATATCAAATTCTGAAACTCACACCCAAAATACTACAGACTTCTCACGATCCAATGAAACTAGTCCCACTCAATTTGGATACTCTAGCAAGAAGTTATGATTGTTTTACCTGGAACACCTTCTTGAGACTAGTCAATAGGACTAGTCAGATACCCTATCTTACACAAGGTGTATCTACAAATTTAAGATGACCCATAAGCTAAAATTTTTACCACAGATACCCTACTAATTTATGTAAATGGCCTCTAGATTTCAGGGTCTGAAACGTTAGAAAAAAAATTTTATAGCGAAAATTCCACAATTTACTCATTTCAAGATGATTCCAGAACCCTATCTTGGATAGGATGTATCTATGAAAGTATAAGACCTCAGGAGCTAAATTTTGAATCCAACGTACCGTGATCCGTCTGCTAAAACTCCTCCAAGCCGTTCCTTCTAAAACGTTGTAGAAAAAAAGTTATAGTGAAAATGCCACAGTGTCTCAGATGTAACAGCGAAACCCCAAGACCTTGAGCTCTGATACCATATGTTAAGAACCAAACATCAATATAGCATAGAAAAACCTCAGGAAAAGTACTCAACGCCTTGAAAAAGAGATAATTTCAGATAATAAGCCTCTTCGAGGGGGAAACCTCTTTTTACCCCACTTAAAAGTTCAAGTACAAGATGATTCAAAATGAAAATGTCTCCTTGGTATATATAGGAGACTAGGAGGTATAATTACAACTAATGGCCTAAAGACGACATAAATAAAATAACATTCCTAATATAATATGCCCCAATTAAGGGGTAATGAGCCAATATTAGGGCTTAACAATTAAGAAAGATCAGATCCGAAGGAAAGTAGAGGAGGAAGCTACAGAATAGAAAAAGCAAGAATTAAGGGACTTCATAACCAGAAAAATAACACGACTAATAGAAGAACAAGAGGAAAAGTCGTAGCAGCAGAAGGAAAGAGAGTTAGTTGTTGAAGTTGAAAGAACACAAGAAGGCTTAAAGAACTTGTCCATGCATGAGAGAAGAGCACCCACCCCAAAAATAATAAGAGAAGCAGTATTACACTTGAATCCTTTGAAAGACCCTCAACAATGCTAAGTTACTACACTAAGAGAAGATAAGAATACAAATGGAAAGAGGAATCCAGAGACTCAGATCACAGGAAAGAAGGCAAGAAAGCTCAGTAAGAAGAAATCAAAGTTAGAAAAACTATAGGGAACTACAGGGAACTTGAACCTCGCCGGAATAACAAAACAACGCAGAATGACACTTCACCTCGACAAAGCTATATGACCGTTGGAGGCATCCTGACCATTAGAAGAACACTCCAGAACGGCTACAAATGCAGTTATTTCTGGAAAGATCGCCATTGGACCACTGAGACCGCACCACAACGGATGGAATCATATTATTTGAGGCATTCCTTCCAGTTGGAGGAATCTGTTACGATGTTGCTTATTTAACCCATCGAACGCTGCATCGGGACCAGTTTTTGCAAACTGAGATATCTAAGCTAATAGAGAAGTGATTTCATACCGCATTGTGTTGTCTAGAACTTGCCATCAATTCGATTACATTGAGTGTCCATTCGACTACCCGAATTATTTTATTACAAGTGTGAATGTCGGGCGAGCAGAGCATGCTAGAGAAATCTGTAGAGGAGATTTTGATAGACCTCATGGCTGAGAAAGTCATGTCTGTAGGCATACATGCATCGTCGACGGGTGGATTGAAAGCATCCCCCTCGACTGCACATCAGTCTATCCGAACCATGACCAAGAAAATAAGCAAGCACCACGATGATCTGGCGAATGCGAAGCAGATCCTGTCGGTCTTGCCCAACTACATCCCACCTTTGGCTGGCGCAGCTATTCGTGACAATGCCCTGTGTGATTTTGAGTACATGTTGATCACTATGTACCTCCCTAAGGGGATATGTGTAGTCAAACCTCAGTTGGGACTGATCCCAACTCTCAAGATAAGCGATTTCAACCTAGGAGACCGAAAGAACTATGAGATCCTCACACCGCATAGGTACCTGACAAAGATGACTGGGAAGAATCCAAATATAGTTCCCCAACCATGGATCAAGGAGATTGTGAGATCGACGATCCTGAACGTCATGAAGATCCCTCACTTCGGCAGACATCAGGAGGTTAACGTGTGCATTAAACTCCTCCTGTCATGCTACCATGGAGGTTATCTTTGGTTGGATAGGCGCATCATTGTGGATCCAACGCTGATCCACCTGGTCACCGAATTGAGCATGCAAGGACTGGACCCTCACTAGTTCTACCCAGGGAAGGTTGCAGATCGCTCCCTGGCACATCGGATCAAGGAAGCCTATGGAGATGTGGAGAAGGGGAAGCAAGGATAAAAGGTAGCCTCCATCTAGGATGGCACAATGCACCTAGCTTTTCAGTTGATAGATGGCAAGCTCATAAGAAAGAACCATCCTACGCAAGTCACCGGGTTCGTAGTCGACCTCACAGGGAATTTTGTCGAAGGGATGCAGATGAACTAGGTGAGCTACCTCATCAATGAGTTGGATAAGGACTGCCACGAAGCGCAGGACCAAGACTATGAATTTCACTTCAGTTGGTTGTTGATTCTCATTTCATTTGTTGCTTGGGAGATTCCAGAGGCAACGACATTCCCTGGAGTATAACCATTAGAGCCATTGGCCGCAAGGTTCACCACCTTGTGGTATATGAGCAATATGGTGAAGCAATGGCAATCAAATGCGGTGTTCCACACATACTACCTACAATTCACGTGCGCAATTGAATCATTTCCCCGAATGACTTAGAACAACTTGCATACATACAGGCCGCTTGCGAAGTTCCACACAGACCGACACTTCATCTACATCACTGCACGTAGGGACGAAAGCAAGGAGGAGTTGTAGTCATACTACAATTTGACTGATGAAGACATGGAGGAGATAACCAAGGAATGGCTAGCCGAATTCTTTGTACCGGTCGAAGATGTAGAACTCTTTGACCCCGACATCATCGAAAGTCCTTTGGTCACCTGAAGGGAGTATGATGGATAGAGCAGTGCAAGGAAAAAGAAGAAAAAGGAGGAAGTGCAGGACATAGACAATGAGGAGAAGGACAACGCATCAGAGGAAACTACGCCTGAATCACCTGAGGAGGAGGAGGCAATGAAGTAAACCAAGAGGAGGAAGGGGAAGAAGAAAAGAAAGATAAGGGTGAAGTGACACCACCAAAATATCCCCTTATAGAGGTCGAGACATAAAATAAAAGGAAGGTTTCTCCGCAGAAACCCTCAGCGTGGAAGAAGACCCAAGCCAATAAGACTTAGTCGTAGAACGTTCTCATAGTGGATGATATCCAAATCATCATCAGAGCTATAGAAGATGCCTCAGAGGATATCCTGCAATGACATGAAGCAAAGCAAGAAACTCCGTATGACATAATAGAGAAGGAGCTCAAAGACATCCGACAAGCTATCCAATCGAGCCGCGCAGTGCCTACCGTGCCATCTTCAACAGAGAGTGTAGAATTGGGGGTTGAGCCCACCCAATTATGCATATTAGCAGATGTAACTGAGGCTTGACTTCATCGAGTCCAAGAAGAAAAAGATTAGGCCACAGAGGCCTTGAAGAAAGAAAAGGGGGATGCCTTAGAGAAACTTTGGGTTGCACAACAAGAGAATGATGACCTTTGGGCGAAGTTCAAAGAGGACAAAGAGAAAATCCAGAAAGAGAAAGACCAACTACTCACAAAGCAGATGGGGGTTAGAGGCAGTGCCTAGAGAACTTCGCTTTGTGTCGGGCTTGGCACAGCTGGAAGAAGAAATAACCAAGTGCCAAGTGGGGAAGCTTGCTGAAGCAATTCAACAGCTTCAAGAAAGAGTAGCAGAGCTAGAACTACAAGTAGTACCGAGCACTTTGCAAGAAGTGTGATATTAGAGGAAATAAGCTGCTAGGAGTGCAGTAGAAAGAATCATGGCATTGGATTCAGAATGTAAGAAACTAAGTGCTCGAAGTGCGTAGACCTAGGAGCGCCTTGCAAAAGACCCAGAACTGAGGACATTGGAGGCACAACTCTAGGAAGTGAAGCAACAAACATCGACTATGCAAACAAAGATGAAACTGCTTATCACAATGGAGAAGATGAAAAGGTCACAGGAGAAGCACATAGTTCAAATATAGGTCACTGCCATCCAAAGAAGAGCTATGGAGGGGACACAGAAACACCAGTCGGTGCAGGATGAAGCCTACACACTTTTTGAAGAAATCGAGGGACAAGGCTCACAATTGGAACATATGATCGCAACAGTGGAACAATGCCTAGAAGGGCCTTCCACCGAGCAAGTCATTCAATAGTTCATCAAGCAGGAGGCTCTAGAAAAGCAGCAAGTTGAGGTAGCTCGAGCTCAGATCGTGGCCTTCAAAGCGGTATTACCCATATCAGAGTGACTCGGGATGAGTCACAAGTGAGTGTTGGGGGCATGTTAGCCCTCGACTAGGTTTTGGGAGAACCTTGGTCATGTTTGACCATTTTTGGGACTTCAACAGGCTGGTCAAAGACGGAGCACCCAGGCGAAGCGGAGATCGCGGGATCTTGCCCATTTTGTGGGATTTTTGGGATTTTAGGGTTTATGTAATGGGTATGGGATGTCGGCCCATGGGTTTACCCATGATTAGGCCCTTTTTGTAATGTATAAATAAGTAGATAGGAATTAGAGCGAAGTATGTTTTTAAGAGAGTCTAAGTTGGTATTTTGTAAGAATATGTAAAGGCTGCTAAGTGCAGAGAACAATTGTTAGATTTTGTGCATACTGTGTGTTGGGACTTGCAGGGCTAAGTGCAAGTGATTGTAAGAGGCATTGTGCCTTGAACTTGTTTTGAGGAAGGTGGATCTAGTGCGTTGTGCCCATATCACCTGTCTAGTGCGAAGTTGCGCTTTGTGGATTGGTGCACATGATCTAAAGGATGTAAAAGGATTGAAGATCAATAAAGAAGAAGAAGAGTTGGTGGATGTAGCCCCACATTGGGGTGAACCACATATATCCTTTGTTGTTATGCTTTGTGCAATCTTGTTCATGGTGTTTATGTATTTATTTTCTTAGTCCTGATGCATGATAGGTAGATCCATTGATGCTTAGTGATTTATATACTAATTAATGCTAGGTCTTCTCTAATACTATGTGCTAAATGGTTAGATGTTCTTAATCTTGATTGCTACTGCGTTGATATGTAATAAGGGTTAATCTGCGATGTGAATAAAAATCATAACTTAATGCATATTGTGGGCTAAGTGCTTTGTTAAGTGTTGTGATCACAGATCTGTGTCCCAACTAGGTTGTAGACACTCGAGTCCTGCAACCCCCCCTGCCTCTACCTTGGGTGAGACTTCATCTGGTTCGCAAGTGTTGCCGAAAGGGATGATAGTTAAGGTTTTGTTGGTGCGTTGTGGAAGCGTTGAACCATGGGTCTGCCCCTGTGCCAACAAAGACCGAGTGCAACAAAAGTTAGAAGGTGGTTCATGATCATAGGTCTGGGACGAGATCAACAATGAAGGATTGAGGTTGGGACATTCTGAGGAATGTTATGGATTGTCCATCCTGGTGACGATCAATGATAGGGATTGGAATTTGAAGATTCTGATAATATTGCGAGGAAAAAGGTTCAGTGCCCAATTGTTAAGACTATGGACACATCCTGAGAACATATGGAGTATGCGCCAAAGGTAAAACAATTCAATATATAAGCCTATTAGTCGATATCCTATCGGAGGTTTAGTGCCAAGATGAGAGGAGTCGACAAGTGGAGTTTTAGCACACAGTCACAGACGAAGGGTTTTATGGAGAAAAGAGTGCTTAGGTTTGAGCGCTAGTGACAAGTATATGTAATAGAGAATTTTGAACTCTGATAGGCTAGGGATTGGGCCAGAGAGTAAATTAGGAAGATAGCTCACTTCGAGCTGCAACAAAAATCGGATTTGATATTTTGCACCTGTGGGATTACTAGGCCGGGAGGTCATCACTAATTTAAATGGGGAAGATAGTGTCAAATAAATCAATCACACACAATAATAACACATATTTAATCTTGGAAACCCAATAACAATTAGTTTTTTATGGTTTTCATGAGTGATTATAAATATGAGCTACACACTCTCAGAATTTTTTTTTGTCTATTCTTACTCCTAGTTGTGTTATGTAGATTGTGTTATCACACAAGTTGTAGGTTGGACAAAGCCTGACCCAACCACCAATTGGTGACAACTTAGAGATAACCTACCCACTGTCACCTTAGGTAGATGTTCCCATCACTTTAGAGGTGAAGTAGTCACCTCAAGGGGGGAATCCTGGTGACCCTAGGGGGGATTGAGATGGAAAATGAGATGTATGAAAGGATTCCCCTAAAGGTCCAGTTTCTATATATAAAAGGGAGCTTGGGAATGATTCTTTGGGAAGGTTTAAGGTTTCTAATGCTTTGAGTGAACTGTCAAGATAAGACACCTGCCCGAGACACAATGAAAACCAATCATACAATGAAGTATGTTAGGTGGAAAATAAATTTAAGCTTGATTTCCCTAATTTCAGCAACAATCAGTGATATATATCAGCATATAAAATATAATAAGAGCTGCAAAATAAGTGTTAAAAGTCTAGTTAAGTAAGCAAGAGACAAGCTAGTAAGGACTAGTTTAACTTAAGAATGAAAGAGGAAGACTTTAGCATACAAGTAAGGTTGTCAAAAAAATCTTACTACAATAACATTTATCAGCCTTATGGATGTAGCAAACCAAGCCTTATAACAAAAAATTCAGCCAATTAAAATCACTTCAAACTAGCCCAAAAAGTGCACTAGGGTTAGTAGTTTGTTAGGGAAAAGTTATAGTTAATTCCTAGGGTTAGTTTAAGAGTTATCTAGGGTTGGAGGGTTAGATTTATACAACCCTAATGGTTGTAGGTTAGTTTTATTACAACAAAAATTTTTAGTAGGTGAAAGAGAACGCCTCAATGAAGAAAGATAACATAGAGCTCAAGGAACAATATCCAAGTGAGAGAGCTTCAAAACAACAACTTTTCACATTTACAAATGCAACGTTTTATTTCTCCAATGCAACGAATAGTGCCTTTGATTAATGGGTTAATGGGGTAAAAAGTAAAGAGATAGAGATACTACCTCCTTGGAGGTATAAATCATCTTATTCCCGAAGGAAAGCTAGGGTTTAAAACTAAGGGGTGTATATCCTTATACTTCCTTAGAAAACCCTTGAAAATAATAATTCTATGCTTAAA
The DNA here is from genome assembly GCA_032191745.1 of Picea mariana. NCBI lineage: Eukaryota > Viridiplantae > Streptophyta > Pinopsida > Pinales > Pinaceae > Picea > Picea mariana. The sequence continues at coordinate 38,038 of JASDQU010102693.1, forward strand.
ATTATGGTGGAGCTAAAGTAGGGGTGTATTCCCTTATAATTCCTACTTAGCCTTAGCAAAATAAACATTGATATTGAATTACAAATGATATCAACAAGTAAAATACCTTACCAATCCAAATAGCAACAAGATAAGCCATAACATGTCAAGATAAACCACCACAATAACTAGAAAAAGACCTCCAAGAGCTAGCACATCATCATCATCATCTCCATAAGCAAATAAGGCACTATATCATAGCACAAGAGAACAAAAAATATCCAAGGTAGTGAAAATTTCAGTCCTTTGCTCTTCACAATGGAAGAGTTATGTTTTCAAAATGAGATTTCATGATCTCTATTTATACAAAATGTCTATCACATAGTTTTTCCACTTAGAAAGGGTTAAACATAAGATAAGGGGTCAACAACCCTTACCTTACCATTTGCATCAAAATAATATTAAACTATTAATCTTAAAATTCACTTTTACACAAAATAAATCCTAGAACAAGGTGACATCACCCCTTTAGGGGACATTTTGGCACATGAGAAAGTTGTTGGAGAAGATGTGGAATTCGTTGGGGATCTTTGAGCCTTCTCATCATGTGTTAAGTCTTCTCCATGCCTCATCTGGTGAAAAATTCCAAGTCTCAATGTGCAATCACTCCATCACCATCAAACCCCCTCATGTATGATGTCATCCCTGAAAAATGGTGTTTTTCCTCTCCTAGGAAAATCGTTTAGGTGCTAGGGGCTGGATAATATCCTCCATGATGTCGAGTAATCCTCCAAAGGAATATCTCTATGATCTGATGTGTGGGCATATAGCATCCTACCTATGGGATATTTTCCCCATGGAAGCCAAAGCTAGGCTTGTCCTCCCAAAACTAACCACCAAGCAAGGTCCTGCAAAACAAAAGGGTACGCCCTCCAAAGATCTCAAGTCAAATATATCATGATAAGTGTAAACCACATCTAAAAATAAAGGCACCTAAACATGTGCATCAAAACTACCTCATCAAATCAAAAAAATGCTCAAAGACCCTATACAATTGACCAAGTTTAAGTATGGGAGGGGTGTCATAAAGGTCCTATTGGGTAGACCAAATCCCTCAAGAAGGGGGTGCTCCCAAGGATGGCCTTTCAAGGTTATGTAGTGGATGATGAGGTGGAAGGGGTTTATAATTCATAGGTCGTTGAGTTTCATGACATACAAGGGCTCATAATATATCATTCATGGGTGCCTCTATAGAGGGTGTGTGGCACCTTTGTTTGAAATGTACTTTTTCCAAGCCCATATTCTTTCCATTCTTTGTTTCTTTCATTTTTAAGGAATGAGTCGAATTCCATTGTCCTGGCGTGGTGTGCAAATAATGACAGTGTCACTCACAAATACCTCACGGAAATGAGAATCTTGGCTGGTGATGAGACCCCCTTTCTCTCAGTCGTGTAACCGAGAGCCACTACCCTAACTTGATGACCAGATGATGGTAATGTCATACCACTAAATACCCATGATCATGATAGGCCAATTCATGATGAGACCTCCCATCCTCCAACTAACCCCTTAAGCTTTCATTATCATTCATTTTTTTAGGCTCCCCTTTTCTTACAAAGAAACGTTTCATTGATTTGTCCGGGGATCCCTAGGCGAAGCATCTGGAAGATATTATATATAAGATTTTATCTTTTTATACAACAACAATCCATCTGGGCCTTCATCCCCTTCTTCCCATGAAATGAGGTACATGACTTTCTTGGGCTACTAAAGTCAAAGGACCTAGAAGAGGAGAATACGATGAGAGTGAAATGAGTGGAAAGTGGTATATATGGTCAGGAATGGTACAATAACCCCTCAAGGGAACCCTAGTCATAAAACTTTCCCAAAGGTTGGCCACTTACTAAAAAATCTATGACACCCACCAAGGTGAAAGATGGCCAAAGGCATAATTTCAAAGTAGGTTCTTTATAATCAAAGTAACTCAAATACAACATGCTTAAATGCCTTAAATATTAGGGTGATTACCTGCCACAATAGCTGACTTGTACCGCATGGAGCAAGACCCATCTTCCTTCTAGAAGCTAGATGGTGTGGTGGATGCGCTGACAAGGGATCAAATGTGGTGATTGAGTGGGATTATGTATGTGCAAGTGAACACTTTTGGTCATGTAGTCTCTCAACACTCCATATATGCAACCTTAGGGCCTCGATACATGATCTCCTTAGTTATCCCACAAAATGGGGATAACAAATTGGATTTTGACTAGGTCAGAATATTCATTCCTAGTGGATAGGATTAAAATCCTCTTTGTCCTTTCTTTCTAGAAGAATATTTATTCTTTTTCATCCTTAGTCTTTCTATGTTGGGGCCTTCTAGAGTTTCCCACTCTCACATCTCAATCTCCAAAAAATTGCTTTGTTTATCCTCCAATGTTTGAACAATATCCCCTTTTTAGTGATCAAGCTTCATCTTTATTACCTCCTCTAGTAATTCCTTCTCTCAAGGAAGGCTAAGAGACCCCCCAAGAATTTGTTGCTAATATATTTTCATCCATCATTATCAACGTTCTTCTATATTATAACTATTTCCTCCATAAATAGATAATGTTACATTTTTTTTTCTCTTGGTTACTATCGCCTAGGTGGAATTCCTTGATTCACCAGTCTTCCAAGTTAGTTGCAGAGTACACATATCTCCACTTTGTGTGGCCATGTTATTTTTCAAGTAGGTTGGGGTCTTTGATCTTGAGCTCTTTTTCTTTCTTCAAGCCTCAAGAAACAAAGAGAGGAAGTTGCAAGGAAAACAAAAGTGCATCTTTTCTCTCCTTTGTCTTTCAATGGAGAGTAGAGTTAGAACCCCCTCTATGTATTTTCTTTCCTCAACATTTCTTTAATCTCTATAAGCCTTTCCTTTTGTGAAGAGGGGTACGAAGTGTGGAGTAGCATTACTTCAACATGTTGCAAACCTCAGTGTGCCCAACTTCTACACACCTCTTTTCCTTATCTAATTTTCTTTAATCTAAGAAATATGGGGTGTGGAGATAAGACTCCATGTCTACTTTTCTACACCTCAACATTCCTTTACTGTAAATGAATTCATAAATGAGCCTTCCCCTTGCTAACTTTGTTATTGTGCTTCGCTTTACTATGCAGAGTGTAAGGCATGGAGATAAGGATCACTTTGCCTTACCCACACCTTTGCATGCAAGGTATTAAAATAGGCCCATGGCCAATATCTTAATGAATATGGTAATGCCATTAAACCTCCATCTCGAGAACTAAACTTAAACATGAAAAGAAATTAAAACAAACCAATTCTTTCTCAATACACATGTGCCTTAAATTTGTGAATTTCATATAGTTAGTGGCATATAGAACCCCTTGTGCCATCATTATAAACATTTAAATCTAACCCAACAATTCAAAATACATGTTGCCCTTGAAAACCCAATTTTGCCATTAGAAAATAGGGCATGCTTAGAAATAATTTTCATTATGAAAATGCATGCCACAATGTGCATGAGATTCCTATGATAAAAATAACATTGGTTTTTTATAACCTTCTTGGTGTTTGACAACCCGACATAAAAAAAATCATCAAACAACTATTTCATTGCAAGTTATGGATTCGTCAAGTTCTCCTATGACCATGATTTGACCAAACTTGACTAGATTCACTTAATGCACAACCAACCTTCATTACAAGGCCAAATTGAATTAATGAACTTCTTAATTGTGTTTTTAATAATTACATGTGATTTTACACTTCCATAATTTTAATTTGATAGATAAAACTTTTGTTGTGCTAAAATAATCCATTTTTTTCTTTTTAATGTATGTAGGACTTGTAGTTAATGATAAGTGGAAATAAAAATATTCCAAAATGGATATACCAAATTTTTCTACAATATCTAAGGGTCAATTTTCCAAAATCAATCTTATCCATTGAAATCCAAGTGTCTCAAAATAACAATTGATATAATTCTCAATTTTCACTTTTAGTATCAAAATTCACTCTAAGGAAAATCCAAGTACACCCAAGTTATGGAATTTGGACTAAGACATACTTACATCACAGTAAACTTATCTACCCATGCATCAGGTCTTAAAAAATCCATACTTACCTATTTTATCCACTTTTACACAATTTTGAAATAATGGAACCAAAAAACGATTATGTATGCTAAAAGAAATATGAAGCATGGATACAATACTTAAGAATTCCATAAGTGTTTTATCTTTCTCAAGACTTAGGCGTATAGTTTTAAAAGGTTCATATTAAATTTGGATACAAATTCAAAATGAATCTCCATAAAAATATTCCTAACCTATATACATTAATTGAATTCATGCACGATCATTTATCTGGAAAGGGGTGATTATGCATCACTTTCCCTCTTTGTAATCTACAACATTAAAAGAAAATAACTAATAAATGCACTCCTAAAGGTATCTAACAAGTTTTGCAAAGACTTGTTTAAAATCTATCCTTCTAGACTACCCCTCCCTTACATAAAACTTTTCAATATCATTCCATATCCCCTTTACAAAGGGACATGATAGAAAATAGTGTCTAATAGTTTTTTTCATCTTGTGTAGAGAGAGAAAATGTTATCTCTTTTGCAAATTATTTGAAGTCAACAATTTGTTATTCATAATTAACAAAAGTATTTGTTATTCAAAATTAAAAAAAGTATGATTCAAGCATTGCCTAGAGCCTTCATATTTCACATCATAATATAATTCCATGTCTCACCTTTCTCGTTTCATACTCTATATCTAAGAGAATCCATGCACACCTCTCTAGTTTTGTTTCAGATCTACACCAAAATGTCTTAATCTCTTAATTTGACTCAAATTTCCATCAAATATATTATGTGGGCCATCCATTCCTATTTATATACCCATCCAACCCTATCTTCTTAATAGATTTCCACTTGAATCCAAAATTCCTCCCTTATGCCCATCAAACGCACAAGAAAGGTGGTATATATTTTTTGCATGTAGGAAATGAGTCAAATGTTGGGATGATTTAAAATTATGTGAACATCCCACTCTCACCTTTTGACTATAAACAAAAAGCCAGGCCAAGTGATCTCTAGTTATATGATATGCCTTCATTAAAGCCTTCAACCAGTTGAACCCTTATGTATCATTCTTACCCATATTTCTAATCCACTCCTCTATAATTTCATAGGGGATGTATTTTATCCTCATAACATCCTACCTACCCTTAAAATAAATAATTTACCAAACCACCTTTGATAGAAAATATTTTGAGAAGAGATTTATGTCTTTCAACCCCATCTTATTGGTTACATTGGGCATGCTAAGACCCCTTAAAATAAATAATTCACCAAACCGCCTTTGATAGAAAATATTTTGAGAAGATATTTATGTCTTTTAACCCCCATCCTATTGGTTACATTGGGAATGCTAAGGTATTCCATTTATCCAAAGGGACGCTTGCCTTCTCCTTCTTTCCCAACCACAAATGTTTTCGTGCGTTCTTCCTATTTTTTTTTTTTTTTTTAAATATACTTTTTGGAACTATTAACAAGGACATGCAATAAATTAGTGTAGACTTAATGACTCTTAACACGATTAAGTATATCACCCATTAATAACCACCCAATGCAAAATTTTTTATCTATCCTTCAAATATTGTCATGTAACTAAATCTAATATTTTATCAAATAGCTATTTTTCCTTAGCTATAAACCCAAATACCTCAAACTGTCTAACAAATATTTGAGTTGGTAAGGAAAAATGATCTATAACCTTTGAAACAAACTATACCTAATCTAATGGAAAACTAGAGAGGAATCATTGTGGTTTATCATGATTTCTATAGACATGCCAAAGGAAAATAATGCCCCTTGTATGATATTTTATTCACTTCAAAATACATTAGAAAATAACAATATATCATCGATGAAAAGTATATGTGTTATATGGATCTCTCTTGCAGTTCTTAATCCTTTGGGTCCTCCTTTCTCTTTTGTTGCCCATGTGCTAGCCATTAGGCTTGGGTGCCTTGGCTATTTTAAATATTCTCAATCCAATTTAAAATCTTCCTCATCCATAAGGTATGCCATTTGTTCATTTTTATTTTGGGAAACCAATATGTTGAATTTGGATCAGATATCAAAATTTTGTCTATATTTGTCTCTCTAAGGTCCCCATAATCTCATCATAATGATTTAACACAACCATAACAAATCTTAGCTTTCAGTTTACTCTAAAAGTGTTTACAACATATTTGGGGGTGCTTCATGAGATTTGGGGTACATGGTGATTTCTTAGCACCTAGATGGTCCACGATGGATTTTCTCATTAGAGATCATACGTGATGTATTTTCAAATTGAATATGGATTACTCAATGGTTGCTTGACCTCAATTGGGTGCTTTCTTGGCATTATTCCATAAGGAATTGAATTTCTCTTGATAACTTGGGTGACATCCTCCGTGATGGCCACATGGATATGTTTTTTTACTTGGAGAGATCCCTACTTAGGAGGAGGAGTGTTGTTCATATTGGAGGAGAGCATCATTCCCTAGAAATCATGGGGTATCTTGGATTCCCATTCATGGAGTTGGACCAAGGGTGTTTGAATTGCATTAGTGTTCATGTAGAAGGAGTGGACCTAGATGAACATCAATTTGGGGTCTAAAATGGGCCTCCTAAGGAAAATATTAAAATAGTAAAAGCATATGCCATGCCACACTAAGTTAAAGGTGTTAACTAATGAAGGTTAATCTACATTGTCTCTTTAATGATAATTACTAAGTAATTTGGGTTAATATATAATTACAAGATGATCGTTAAAAATAATGATGAAAGGTTTATATTCTCATGCAAAAATAATAAATGATATAA